>JAPEBW010001826.1:0-18404 GCA_027405785.1 Ophiocordyceps robertsii | reverse complement strand
AAAATAAGGAGATATATTTTTAAGAATTTATTAGTTATAGTTAGTAAGGTATTAAAGAAGTTTTTTATAAGATCTTTTTATAAGGATTATTCGGCTTAAACTATTAAAAGCCCGGTAATAAAGTTTATCGCTATTATATAATATAAAACCGGTAAGCTTTAAATCGGGATAAGCTACTTTAGCATTTTACTTTAGTTAGTTTAATTATAGTAATAAGTATTATCGCTATTTATAACCTTATCTATATATTTACTAAGCTATAGGATTAAGAAGCTTTTAAATAGGTCTTACTATATATAAGTGCGGCCGGTATAAAAGTATTTAGTATAAGCGTCTTTAATAATCTCCTTAGTATAAGTCTTAAGGATATATAGTTTCCGGCGTTTATTATTCTCTATAAAGTATAATAACCCTTATAACTAAAGGAATAAGAGTTTAAGGACCTTATCTTTATCGCTAAGCTACGCTATGATTTTTACTTACTATAAATCTTCTATATATTTATCGATTATTTTTTAATAAAGCGGTAATTCGATTAATACTTTTATATAAAGGAATACGCAGTTTATTATCTCGTCTTCTTAAATACGTTTGAATTCTCTTTCTTAGTTTAAGGATACCGGCTTATTATCTTAATATAGTAAATATAAAAGCGCGTTTAGTATAACGTTTTTAACGCTTAAGATATAGTATACCTTAAGCGGGAATTAGCTTAAGTATTAAGACGCGAGGACTAGCTTATTATTAGATTTTATACTAATAAAGAATAAGGCTTTTTAGTATATAATTTTATAAGTACTTATATAGTCGGTAAAGATAACTACTTATAGCATTCTTATAAATAGTATTATAGTGCGTAGCTTAAATACTACTTATACTAAACCGGCTACATTAAGTTCTATAAGTTAATATTAAGGTTCTTCGCTTTAAAGGGCGCGGCTTAGGTAAATAATAAGCTAGACCTTAATGCGGGCTAGTAGCGCCTTTTTATCTTATTTTATACCTTCTTTAAAGTAAAAAGCTATAGCCGCTACTTTATATTCTTAGGATATATCGATTTAAATAAATAGTTATTAAGTAAGGTCGAAGTAGTAAATCGTTTAAAGCTTAGTAAGTTTCTTAATTAAAATTGCGAAGGCCTTTTCCTCTTTTAAAGTAAGCTAAAAAGCGGCTTTTATAGCGTATTAAGCCTATCCTTAGCTCTTTAAAAAGACTCTTTTTTCTTATCTTACTTAAAGTAGCTCCGTTTTTCGTTTTTATAGGATATCGACTTCCTTAGCGAAATACGGGACTATATAGTATAGCTACTTAGTAAGGCTAATCTATTTCTTAAGCTATTAAAAGTTCTTTAAAAACGCGATATCCCTTAAAGCTTATATACGTTTATTTATATTTATTAAGCTAATAGCATTTACCTTAAATCTAAAGAGCTATATAGATAAGTACGCTTAAAAGGGCTTTAGTTTAAATAAGGTAATATTATAATTATAAAAAGCGTAAAATATAGCTTTTAAATATTAAAAGTATTCTTTAGCTATATTAAAGTAAATATTAATATTATAAATATAAGCCGCCGTATATTCTTAGTATTTATAAAGAACGTTATCGATAAACCTTTAAACGTATACTAAGGAGTTCTTAAAGCTTATAAGTATTATTAATAATCTTTTTAGCCCGCAATAGCTTATAACTATAAACCTTTCTTAGTAGTCTTAATAAACTAAAAATTAGTAGAAAAACGATTATATATTTACCGTATTAATAAACTTCTTTCCTTAAAGGCGTTTAATTATATCGCTTTAAAAGGGCATTAAGTAAGCGTTTAAGGTAATAATAGCGTTAATCCCTTATAAGTTTATAACTACTTATCCTTTCTTCTTTCCGTTTACTATCTTTTATACTATAAATACTAGCGCCGCGAATAAGGTTAGCTTATAAACTCGTTTTAATCGGCTTAATATAGTTAGCTAGCCGAATATCGTATTTACTACCTTCTTATCTTTATCGCTTAATAAGTATAATCTTAATACTACTTATTAATATTGCTATCCTTTTATTAAAAGAATATATATATATTTAGATTCGTTTATATATACTACTCCTTTATCCTTTTAAAGGTAAGGAAATAATTAAAGGATATCTTAGACTTTTAATATATATTCTAAGTCTTTAGTATAGATCTAAACGCTATTATTAGTAATAAGTTCGGGTAAGTCCTTAGTTTAGCTAATTTTAAGTTTATAGTTTATAGTAAGATCCTTTTATAGGAAGTTTTTAGCGGGGTTTATTTTATTTAGATTTTCTATAAAGGCTTCCGCTAAAGAAGTAATAGTATTAACCTCCTTATATAGCTAAAACTACTTATTAAGGTCTATAATTATCCTTACTTTTTAGCCTTAGCGGAGTATTAATAGTTCCTTAAAATAGTTTATCGCTATAAAGCTCTTATAATCTTATATTATTATCTAAGCGAGCTTAAGGTTATTTAGGAAAAATATTATATTATGCCTTAATAGTAGCGCCTAGACCTATTTAAGTAAGGCGTAGCTAAAACTAGATAAAATCGTTTTAATAACTAAGTAAATTACCTATTTATATATTATTAATCTTAGCTAAACTATCTTAACTTTAGCTTTAATCCTTTTATAGGCCTTAATCTATAAAACTAATATAATATTAATAAGGTCCCCTTAGTAAGGAACTAAAAAGTCTTAGCTAAGTAATATATTAGCCGCTAAGCGTTTTACTATTTAAGCGCTAATCCTTACTTTTATAACCGTAAAGCTACTATTTAGTCTTCTTAATATATTAGCGGTAAATTCCGCTTATTTAATAATAGCTATCTTTCTTACTCCTTAAATTAAAATTCGTTAAGAGAAGTTTATAGTTATATCTTAAAAAGTCTTTACTAAGTCGGCTTAAATAAAGCTTCGGTTTACCTTAGTATTTATATAGGCTTTAATGCTTATCTTAGGCCTTTCTTTTCTATAAACTAATAAGTATTTATAGGTAAACTATAATAGCTTATTAAGGTTTAATAGCTATATATTAAGGGAAGCCTTAACTATCTAAACGCTTTATAGCTTTTAAATAACTACTTACTATACTAAGCTATATCTTTATATAATAATATCTTAGTTAAGGTTAAGGGGGTGTTTATCTTTAACGTATTAATAAAGCTTATTTTTTAAGGGGAATACTTCGCTATAAAATCCGTATACTTTATCGGCCTCTTATACTAAGTTTATTATAGTATAAATTACGGTTTCCTTTAAGCTTTTATTAGTATTTAACTAAGCTCTTTTTATATTATACTCTTTATCCCTTAAATAGTTATTAGTCTTTATTATAGTTCGTTCTTTAATTATAAAGTATACTTATTTTAGCTTTAGTATTAATAAATATATAGTCTTAAAGGTCCTTTTTCTCTTAAGCTAAAAGACCTTAACTTATATTCTTAACTATTTAAGCGGGTTTCTTCTTTAACTTAATAAGCGCTATTAAGCTTAAGGTATATCTACCTTTATTAAGCGGTTTAAAAACATAACCCTTAGTCTTTACAAGCCTTTTATAAATAGCTAAGACGTCTTAAACTATTCTTTAAGTATATATAAGGTATAGCTAGTTAGCCCTCGCCTTTTTATAAGTTAGACCTCTTTCTTTTACGCTAATAAGTACTTTTAAGATCCTTAAGTATATTTTACTTATAGCTAAGGAAGAATTTCCTAATATTCGTTAATCTATTTATTAATATCCTCGTTCCTTACTAAATATTATAAGGATTCTTATAAGTAAACGTTTAGCTTTTAGTAAATTACTATAGTTAAGTAGTTTAGTTAATAAAGCGCGGCCTAAGCTTTATATTTTAAGCGCGATATTTAAAACTTAAAGTTAGATCTTATTACTATATCTTTAATAGTAAAGTGCTTTTTATTAAGTGTTTATATTACTATATTTAAGCGGATTCCGAACTATTTTTATAAGGCGGATATTTATTAGCTTAGTTTAACGCTAAGCTTACTAAGTTCTTTTTATTATAGTTTTAAAAGGTCTTTAAAATACTATTTTACTATACTTCCTTAAAGGAAGAAGGGCAATTAAATAGCTAATTTATTTATATAGGCCTCGCCTTTATTAACATTTTAGCGGATAAAGTTAATAAAACGGTTTACTCCTTAAAATATACTAGCTTTATTATCTTCTTAAACTTTATTAAAGGATACTTTTAAAGGTCTTAATAAGTTAAATCTCCTTATATTCTTAGCTTATAGTTAAGGTTTTTCTTAAGGCTTAATAAGCGCGCTTTCCTTTTTAAGTGCTTAAAAAAGACTAAGGAATTATTTATTTAATATTATTACTATTTTTACTAAGGGGCTTAAGGCTATACTTAATCTTAATATCTACGCGCTTAGTATAAATAGGTTTAGCCCGCTAAGGGTATCGCTTACTATATCCTTATTACTTATTATTTAAGTCTTAGTCTTAATACTTTCGCTAAGCGCTTAACCTTTCGTTTTATACGCGTCCCGGAATCTAATATACTATAAGGCCCTTATCGTAAAAGGCTTATTTTTATTAATTAAGAGTCCCGAAAATGCTTTAGTTAGCGCGGCTATAGCAGATAAGGCTAAATAGTAATATTAAACTAAGAAACTACTAAGTATCCTTTAAAGTAGATTTTTAATTAAGGCTTTTAAGCTAAACTTTATTAGTTATATATAGTAAAAATATCCGCTAAGCTAATTATTTTAAGGAAAAAGTAACTTTATTATAAGCTTAATCTAAAAGGTATTTAATAAGCGGGGAGCTAAATAGTTTTAAGGTAAGCTTATCTTTACTTTTTTTATTTAAAGGATAATTAATCTATTTAAGTAATACTAAATTTAGTTTACTTAGTTATATAGATATTATCGTTTTATAGTCTATTCTTTATTAGTATTTTAAAAGCGGATTACTTTTTAAAAAGTAGTAGTCTTAGCTTAGCTAAGCAGGACTTATTTTACGTCTTATTTAGCTTTATAAGCTATTATAGTATAGTACCTTAAAAAAAGGTAAAAAAGATTATTAAACTAGTATACTTAGTAAGCTACGCCCTCTTCCGCTTTTATAGCTTACTTATCTTAAAGTTTTATTATAAGCGCGTTAAAGAAAAGTTGCTTATTATTAAGGTTAGACTTAAAGGCTAATAAGAGCTTCTTATTAAAGAAAATATCGTTTAATATCTAACTTCTTATAAGATAAGTACTTAATTATACGATATAATTGCTTTTAGCTTAGCGGATATTTAAGGGATTTTTATTTAAATAAGTAGAAATTACTACTATTTACTACGCTTTATAGTATAAGGATAAGGGGATAAAGCGCGGACTAATTACTACTAGTTAAGGCCGGTTTTAAAAACTAATTACTGCTAGTTAAGGCCGGTATTATAAACTAATTACCGCTAGTTAAGCTAATATAATAAACTAATTACTATATATAAATATATATAAGGGTTTAGAAATAGTAAAAAGCTTATTTATTTTTAAAGGTATAGCTAGCTACTTTATACTTAGTTCTTTAAGCTAATTTTAAGGATCTTTAATTATACTATCTATAGTACGTAAAATAAACTATAAATATCTTTATAGAATAGCTTAATAAACTAAGTATAAGCCCGGTTAAAAACACTATAAACTATAGTTAAGGAAATCCTTTAAATATCCTTAAATATCCCTTAAAAACTGCGGTAAGGTTTATCTTATATCTTTTAAGGTGCTTTTATAGTTAAAAATAGGTTAAACTATAGTTAAGATATCCCGCGGAAATCCTTAAAAATCCTTTAAAGATACTAAGGGAATCCGCTTAATAGTTTTTATAGTATCTCCTATAATTAAAGATATCGTAAACTATAGTTAAGTAAGCTTTTAACCCTCTATAGTTATATCCCGGAAACCTTAGTAAGGTCCGACTAGTAATATTTATTATATCTCCTTAAGTAAGCTTTTATAGTACGTGCTTTAAGCGTTCTTATTATAGGGTTTTATAAGGCTTCCTTAAGAGTAAAGTAAGGAGTCTAGGCGTAGCCGTTTAGATTCTATAATATTTAAGTTTACTGCTTACTTATAATATAAGGCGGTTGCTTAAATAACTAAACCTTAACTTTCTTACGACGACTGCTTGTTTTTATATAGTTAGCCTTAAGTACTTAATTAGTTATACTGTCTTACGCTGTGGTAAATTCTTAGTAGATTAATTGTTACGTTGCCCTTAAGTCGGATCTTAAGGTAGTATTTACCGAAGCACGTATCTTACTTATAAGCTATAAAGAAGCGATTTTAGTCCTTATTAAAAGTGCTCCTTTGTCTTAGTAAACGTCTTTAAGCACGTAGTGCATAGTAAAAAGGATCGTAATGTGCTCGCAGGGCTTTTTATTCGTTATTGCCGGCTTATACTATGCTGTCTTCTTATTCTTAAGCTAATAATAATACTATGGAAATGCGCGTATAGTAAGTATAGTTGTAACTACGTTTAATACGCACGATAAGTCGTAAACGCTTACGATAAGATAGCTATAACGATTAACGCGCAGGCGCTTTATAGCTGTTGCTTTTTTTTAGTATTATACTAAAGGCCTTATATATTAAAACGGACTGTTTCCTTATTATTATTATAATATTTATAAAATAGCCTCTTTACCTTTAAGGACTTATATCTCCTTATATATTAAAAAGTCTCTTTATATACGCTTGAGCTTATAACTAATTAATACTATATAATTTCAATAAACCTATATATAAAAAAGCTTATATAGCCTTTAAATAGCTGCCTTATAGGCTAAGGCTATACTTAAAGTTTTTATATTAATTTAATATAGTTTTATTATACTAGTACCTTCCTTTTTAGCAGCTTAAAGAGAAAGCATTACTTTACTTTAAGACTTTAACCTCTTTAAATATATATAGCGGCTATAAGATATTATAAGCCTTAAAGCCGCTGCCTTATATAAGCGGCTTACTATATAAAGTATAAGGAGGTTTAAGGGCGCCCTTAACCTTAAAAAAACGACCCGCGGTATATAGCGCAAGCGATTAGTATATAATATTATAAAAAGCTTCGAACTTACTAAAGCTATAAGGCCGCTACAATTAATAGCGCCTTAAACATTTAATATTAAGGCTATAAGTAAGATAGCCTTTATATAAGGCTTAAGGTACCTTTTATAATATAGCGATCTTTATAAGCCCGGTATAGCGATACTATAAGTATACTAATAAGCTATATATATACTTATTTTAAATAATAAGCTCGCTAGCAAGCCTGCTAATAAGCTTAAAAAGGTAGCTTAAACTAACTAGCTTTATAAGTTATAACTCTAACTAATTAACTTTATATAAGACGAAATTGTTATTATAAGACCCTTATAAAAGCTTTTATAACATTTTTATAAAGGCTCTTATAAGGGCTCTTATAAGAGCCTTTATAAGATATAAAGTATAAGTCGTTTAAGCTAGCTAAGTAAGAGTATATAGCTGCTTAATAAAATAAAATAAAAGTAAATATTTTTAAGGAAAAAGAGATATAATAAGATTTATATATATTATAAGCTATACTATAAAAAGAGCTATAGTTATATTATAGCGAATAACTTAAGGTCGGGCCGATATATAGCTAAAGTTATATAAAGCTTTACTTAAACTTAGCCCGACTTTAACCTAAACTTAACTTTAGTATAGGCTACTTAAGCGACCCCTATAAAGTACGAAGCTACGTAGCTTAAAGAGAGATTTTCTACTTCCCTTTTTAGCTTTAAATAAATAATTATTTAGCTATATATTACTAAACTAAGTATATATAGGCCTTTAATATATTTAAAGCTTCTTTTAAAGAAGGTTATATAACTTAAAAAAAGACTCGCTAATAGCGATATAACGCGAGTAAGAGGGCTACTTCGCATAAAGGGGTTACATTTAAGGAGGGTAAGAAGGGGGGCTAAGAGAGGCCGATATCTAAATAAAGATTAAATAAGCGATCCTCTTACTATAAATAAGGGCTATTAAAACGAGCTACTAAGTTTTAGTAAGCTAGTAGAAGATTTAATAGCTAATAACTTAATTTAAGGCTTAAATATAAAAGCTAAAAAAGATAATAAGGATATATATATAAAAAGGGGCCGGCTTATTAATTAGCGGCTTAATACTACCTTATAATATAATAGTAAGTACTATAATGCTTATAATAAAAAAGAAAGCAATAAAGAAAAAGGACTTATAAAAGCTACTTTTAGCGTTAAGGAAGTTTTATAGCTAATATCGCTACTTTATACTTTAAGTACGATATATATAAGAAAAGTGCGAGATTAACTAAGACTTTTTCTTAAGCTTAAAGGAGGTTTTTTACTTAATTTATAACTACTTAAATATAAGGCTATAATAAACTATAATAACTTATTATAGTATTAAAGCGGATTAAAGCTACGATTAGTAAGAGTTTTTTAAGTACCTTAACTTAATTTACTTTAATATTAATATCTAAGCGCGGGCTATAGCGGCTATTTATATAATTAAATAAAGTAAGAACTAAACGTTTATAGTATTTCTTTTAAAGTTTAAATAAAGGCTTTTTAAAGTAAAGAAGGGGTTATAGCTATACGATATATAAATTCTATTCTTAAAGGGCGCTTTAAGTTTTTACTTTTAAGAAGTACTTATAATAATAAATCTCCTAACTTTAAGCTTCTTAATATATATTAATTAAGTAGCGTAAATAATAATAAAGTTAAAAAGAGTTTAGTAAATAAAATAGCCGTTTTAAGGCCGGAAAAAAGTAATAAGGGGGGGGCTTAAAACCGAAAAGACTTAAAAGGCGATACCTTAATACGCAGAATTAACGCTACGACTTATTTAAAAGGAAGATAAAGCTACCTTAATATATAAAAGTATTTCGCTTATAAGATAATAAAGTATATTACCCGCTTTTATAAAAAGAAAAAGGAAGGAAACTTATAAGTAGCTATAGCTATTATTAAGGAAGTAATTAAAGTAAATTCCGATTTAAGAAAAGAGGAACCTTAATACGAAGTTAAGTATTAAAGAAGATAAAAAGATAGTAAACAGCTTAAAGGTTAATAAAGAGGCACTTTACGCTAAACTTAAGACTACTTAAAGTTAGTATTAATAAGAAAAAAAGGCTTAAAGTACTTATAAATATAGGCTATAACTATTATGCTATAATAAGTAAAAGAGTAGCGATAAAGCTATAAATACCCTTTATAGATAGGATAAGGAGTGTTGCGAAATTTAAACGGCCACGCCCGGACTCCTTACTTTACTCTTAAAAAAGCTTTCTAAAACCCCGCGATAAGAACGCTTAAAGCACGCACTAAAGGCTCGCCTAAGGAAATACGATAAATATTACTAGTCGGACCCCGCTAAAGTCTCTAAGATAATACTATAAAGGGTTAAGAGCTTACTTAACTATAGTTTACGACGTCTTTAATTATAAGAGATACCGTAAAAACTATTAAGCGGATTCCGCCGGTATCTTTAAGGGATTTTAAAGGATTTCTATAAGATATCCTAACTAAGGTTCGACCTATTTCTAACTATAAAAGCACCTTAAAAGATATAGGATAAACCTTACCGCGATTTTTAAAGGATATCTAAAGATATTTAAAGGATTTCCCTAACTATAGTCTATAGTATTTTTAACCGGGCTTATACTTAGTTTATTAAGCGATTTTATAAGGATATTTATAGTTTATCTACGCACTATAGATAGTATAGTTAAAGATCCTTAAATTAGCTTAAAGAACTAAGTATAAAGTAGCTAGCTATACCTTTAAGAATAGATAAGCTTTTTACTATTTTTAAACCTTTATATATGTTTATATATAGTAATTAGTCCGTTATACTAGCCTAACTAGTAGTAATTAGTTTATAGTACTAGCCTTAATAAGCGATAATTAATCCGTAGTACTAGCCCCGACTAGCAGTAATTAGTCCGCGCTTTATCCCCTTATCCTTATACTATAAAGCGTAGTAAAAATAATAGCAATTCCTACTTATCTAAATAAAACTCCTTTAAATATCCGCTAAGCTAAGAGTAACTATATCGTACGATTAAGTACTTATCTTATAGGAAGTTAAATATTAAACGATATTTTCTTTAATAAGAAGCTCTTATTAGCTTTTAAGTTTAACCTTAATAATAAGCACCTTTTCCTTAACGCGCTTATAATAAAACTTTAAGATAGGTAAGCTATAAAAGTAAAAAAGGCCGCGGCTTACTAAGCATATTAGTTTAATAATATCTTTTACCCTTTTTTAAGGTACTATACCGCGATAGCCTATAAAGCTAAATAGGACGTAAAACGAGTCTTACTTTGCTAAGCTAAGACTACTACCTTTTAAGAGGCAATCCGCTTTTAAAATACTAATAAAAGATAAACTATAAAACGATAAAATCGATATAAATAAGTAAACTAAATTTAATATTACTTAAATAGATTAATTATCTTTTAAATAAAAAAAGTAAGGATAAGCTAACTTTAAAACTATTTAGCTCTTTACTTACTAAATACCCTCCGGATTAAGCTTATAATAAAGTTACTTTTTCTTTAAGATAATAAGCTTAGCGGATATTTTTACTGCGTATTGCTAATAAGGTTTAGCTTAAAGGCCTTAACTAAAAATCCGCTTTAAAGGATACTTAGCAGTTTCTTAGTTTAGTATTACCGTTTAGCCTTATCAGCTATAGCCGCGCTAATTTAGGCATTTTTAAAACTCTTAATTAATAAAAATAAGCCTCTTATACTAAAGGCTTTATAGCATACTAGATTTTAAGATATATATAAAATAAAAAGTTAAGCGCTTAGTAAAAGTATTAAGACTAAGACTTTAATAATAAGCAATAAAGATATAGTAAGCGATACTTTTAATAAGCTAAACCTATCTATACTAAGCGCGTAGATACTAAAACTAAGTATAGCTTTAAGCCCTTTAGTAAAAATAGTAATAATATTAAACGAATAATTCCTTAGTCTCCTTTAAGGATTAAGAAAAGAAAATATATTTACTAAGCCTTAAGAAAAACCTTAACTATAAGCTAAAGATATAAAGAGATTTAACTTATTAAGACCTTTAAAAGTATCCTTTAATAAAGTTTAAAAAGACAATAAGGCTAATATATTTTAAAGAGTAGACTATTTTATTAACTTTATCCGCCGAAACGCTAATAAAAGCAAGGCTTATACGGATAAATTAGTTATTTAATTGCCCTCCTTCCTTTAAAAAAGTATAGCGGAATAGTATTTTAAGGACCTCTTAAAACTATAATAAAAAGAACTTAGTAAGCCTAGCGTTAAACTAAGCTAATAAATACCCGCCTTATAAAAACAGTTTAGAATCCGCTTAAATATAGCGATATAAGCACTTAATAAAAAGTACTTTACTATTAAAGATATAGTAGCGGGATCTAACTTTAAGTATTAAATATCGCGCTTATAATATAAAGCTAAGGCCGCGCTTTACTAGCTAAACTACTTAATTATAGTAATTTACTAAAAGCTAAACGTTTACTTATAAAAATCCTTTTAATATTTAGTAAGGAATAAGGATATTAATAAATAGATTAACGAATATAAGGAAATTCTTTTTTAGCTATAAGTTAAATATACTTAAGAATCTTAAAAGCACTTATTAGTATAAAAGAAATAGGTTTAACCTATAAAAAGGCGAAGGCTAATTAGCTATACCTTATATATACTTAAAGGATAGTTTAAGACGCCTTAGTTATTTATTAAAGGTATACTAAGACTAAACGTTACGTTTTTAAACCGCTTAGTAAAAGCGGATATACCTTAAGCTTTATAGCGCTCGCTAAGTTAAGAAAGAAACCCGCTTAAATAGCTAAGAATATAAGTTTAAGTCCTCTAGCTTAAAAGAGAAAGAACCTTTAAGACTATATACCTATTAATATTAAAGCTAAAATAAGTATACCCCGCGACTAAAAAAAGAACTATAGTAAAGACTAATAATTATTTAAAGGATAAAGAGTATAATATAAAAGGAGCTTAGTTAAATACCGATAAAAGCTTAAAGGAAACCGCAATCTATACTATAATAGACTTAATATAAGAACCCGATAAAGTATACGGATTTTATAGCGAAGTATTCCCTTTAAAGAATAAGCTTTACTAATATATTAAAGATAAACACCCCTTTAACCTTAACTAAGACGTTGTTATATAAAGATATAGCTTAATATAATAAGTAGTTATTTAAAAGCTTTAAAGCGTTTTAATAGTTAAGGCTTCCTTTAACGTTTAGCTATTAAACCTTAATAAGCTATTATAATTTACTTATATATACTTATTAATTTATAAAAAAGAAAGGCCCGGGATAAGCATTAAAGCCTATATAAATATTAAAGTAAACTAAAGCCTTATTTAAGCTAACTTAATAAAGACTTTTTAAAATATAACTATAAACTCCTTTTAACGAATTTTTATTTAAGGAGTAAGAAAGATAGCTACTATTAAATAAGCGGAATTTACTACGTATATACTAAGAAGGCTAAATAGCAGCCTTATAGTTATAAAAGTAAAGATCGGCGCTTAAATAGTAAAACGCTTAACGGCTAATATATTGCTTAGCTAAGACTTTTTAGTTCCTTATTAAAAGGACTTTATTAACTTTATATTAGTCTTATAAATCTAAGCTTATAAAGGGATTAAAGCCAAAGTTAAGATAGTTTAGCTAAGACTAGTAATATATAGATATTACGGGCTACGCTATAGGAAGAGCTATAGTTATACTATAGCGAACGACCTAAAGTTAAGCTAACGTATAGCTAAAGTCGTATAAGACTTTACTTAAACTTAGCCTAAGTTCGACTTAAACTTAACCTAAGTACGGGCTACTTAAGCGACCCTTATAAGGTACGAAGCTATATAGCTTAAATAGAGATTTCTCCCTTCCCTCTTTAGCTTTAAATAAATAATTATTTAGCTATATACTACTAAACTAAGTATATATAAGCCTTTAATATATTTAAAGCTCCTTTTAAATAAGGGTATACGACTTAAGAAAAGACTTACTAACTATAATATAGCGCGAGTAAGAAGCCTACTTAGTATAAGGGGGCTATGCTTATAAGGCTTAAGAGGAAGGGCTAAGAGAGGCTAATATTTAAACGAGAGTTAAATAAGCAATCTTCTCGCTATAAGCAAAGGCTATTAAAACGAGCTACTAAGTTTAAGTAAGCTAGTAGTAGATTTAATAGCTAATAAGCTAGTTCGGGGCCTTAATATAAAAGCTAAAGGAGATAGTAAGGATATATATATAAAGAGGGGCCGGCTTACTAACTAGTAGTTTAATACTACCTTATAATATAATAGCGGGGGCCGTAATACCTATAATAAAGAAAGAGGCAACGAAAAAGAAAGACTAGCGGAAGCTACTCTTAGCGCTAAGGAAATTTAACGGCAAGCGGCGCTACTTTACGCTTTAAGCATAATATATATAAAAAAAGTATAAGATCGACTAAGACTTCTTTTTAAGCTTAAAGGAGGTTTTTTACTTAATCTATAACTACTTAAATATAAGGCTATAGCAAACTATAGCGACTTATTACGGCACCGGCGTAAACCGAGGTTATAATTAATAAGAATTCCTTAAGTACCTTAATTCGATTTACCTTAACGTCGATATTTAATCGCAGGCGGCGGCGGCTATCTATACGATTAAATAAGGAGAGAACTAAACGTTCGCGGCGTTCCTCCTTAAGTTCGAGCAAAGGCTCTTTAAGGCGGGAGGGGGGTCGTAGCTATACGATATATAGATCGTGTTCTTAAAAGGCGCCTTAGGCCTTTGCCTTAAAGAGGCGCTCGCAATAGTCGACCTCTTAACCTTAAGCTTTTTAGCGTATACTAACCGGGTAGCGTAGATCGCGGTAAAGCTAAAAAGGGTTTAGTAAACTAAGTAGCCGTTTAAGGCCGGAAAAGGGCAATAAGGGGGGGAACTTAAGATTAAAAAAACTTAAAGGGTAATACCTTAATAAGTAGAATTAACGCTATAACCTAGCTAGGAGGAAGATAAAGCTAGCTTAATATATAAAGGTATTTCGCTTATAGGATAATAAAGTATATCGCCCGCTTTTATAAAAAGAAAAAAGAAAGAAGCTAATAAGTAGCTATAGCTATAACTAAAGAGGTAACTAAAGTAGATTCCGATTTAAGAAAAAAAGAACCTTAATATAAAGTCGGGCGCTAAGGGAAAAGGAGAAATAGTAAGCGGCTTAAAGGATAATAAAAAAGCACCTTATACTAAACTTAATACTACTTAAGGTTAGTATTAATAAAAAGAAAAGGCTTAATATACTTATAAATATAAGCTATAACTACTATACTATAGTAAGTAAGGGGGTAGCGATAAGGCTATAGATACCCTTTGCGGATAGGATAAGGAGGCTATTATAGCCTTTTTTAAAAGATATACTAACGCTTTAAATAAAGGGGATCGTAGTGTTTAAGATAAAGATTAATAAGCACTTAAAATAGATATTCGCCTATATAATACTAAAGTTAAGCTACGATATGTTTTTAAGGAGACTATAAATAAAGAAAAACGAGGTAGTTTATAATGCTAAGGGGGATCGGATCCGGTATAAAAAAGCGGGGATTTAAATCGGCCTTTAAGGATTAAAGGAAGCTATAAAGATCGCGAATATCTAAGAGGCGAAGCTAATAAGCGCCTCTATCTTCGCGGCGGAGTGCCGATAGGAAAGGGCTTAAAAGAATAGCTAAGGGCAACGATAAGCGCTTAATATAAAGGCGGTTATAATAAAGGATATAAAAAAAGCCTTTTAGCCGAAGATACTAGTTAACTTAGCGGACTATATCCCGGCTTAAGCACTATAAGCTTATTTAGACCTTTTCGCACTTACGAAAGCACTTAAGTAACCCTTATTTTAACCGGGCGTAGACTATAAGATCTATCTTACCTTAAATAAAAATAGTAAGGAGCCGCTACTACTATAAGGGCCCCTTTACGATATATTAAAAAAAGAACTCCTTATCCTCCGGAAGACCTTAAACGAGCTACTAAAAGTAAACCTTATCCGCTTAAGCAGTTTATTAGCCGCGGCGCCGGTATTATTTATAAAGAAAGCCGATAGCTAACTATGCTTTTACTATAATTACTAAGCCTTAAATATAATTATAAAAAGAGACCGGTATATACTACTATTAATTATAAAAATACTAAGGATACTAGCGAAGGCATATTAGTTTATAAAACTTAATATTATCGTAGCGTTTTATAAGATTAAAATTATAAAGAGCTATAAGTTTAAAATAGCCTTTTAAATAAAGTTTAAACTATTTAAATAGTAAGTATACCTATTTAGCCTTATAAGAACGCCGGCTACCTTTTAGCGCTATATTAACTAAGTGCTAAAAGACTACTTTTATAAGTTCGTTATAGCGTATATAAATAACGTTTTAATTTACTTATTAAAATCGCTCCGCAACTACTAAGAGAAGGTAGTAAAAGTGCTTAAAAAGTTATAAAAAGTAAGCCTTATACTAAACCTATAAAAATACGACTTTATAATAAAAAAAGTAAAGTACTTAAGTTTTATTATATAGGCTAAGGGTAAGATCCGGTGCGACTTAAAGAAGATCTAAGCTATTTAAACGTAGTAAGCGCTAAGGAACATAAAGGGCGTTTAAAGCTTCCTTAAGTTTGCGTATTACTACTATACCTTTATCCCGCTTTATATTAAGGCCTTATAGTGCTTATACGGCCTTTATAAAAAAAGCGTAATATTCTTATAAACTAATAAGTACTAAGCTACGTTTAAGTTTATTTAAAAGGCATTTTATAACACGCTAGTACTATAGCTATATAACCTTAAAAAGGAAACGTACTTAAAGGCGGACTACTTAAAATATATAATAAGCGGCGTGCTAATATAAGTAAGATTAAATAAGATATAATACTTAATAAGGTTCTTCTTAAAATAACTTAATATAGCGAAGTATAACTACTTAATTTATAATAAGGAGTTACTTATAATTATATAATACTTAGACTTTTAAGGGGTAAAGTTATATAATATACTAACGTTTATAGTACTAACGGATTATAAGAATTTAAAGTACTTTATAATAAAGAGGAAGTTAAATAAAAGGTAAAGTAAATAAGCAATAAAGCTCGCTTTATATAACTTTATATTAAAATACCGCTTAAGGAGGTTAGCGGTAATACTTAACGCTTTATCGCGCCGCGATTAAGATAAGCCGGAAAGGGCATCTAACGAAAAGGAAATAAGACGTATAGTATAAATAATCCTAGATAGCGCGCGATTAATAAGATATTAAGTCCCCCTTAGCGGCGAGCACGCGAACCTCCTATAATAGTTAGTATAAGAAAAGCGCACTATCGCGATAATATAAGAAAGGGAGGAGAACGCAGGGTTAATCGCTTATATAAGTAAGGCGGACGACCCCGCACCTTAGGATAAAGGCGGGGCGAATAAAGGCAGAGTTTAAGTAAAACTTAACCTAAACTTAAGCTAAGACGCGCTTAAGGAATAAGCATAACTAACCCGCGTATTTAATAAATAAGGGATATAGGAGCGGTAAATAGCGATATTATAAAAGGATAAAGAGTACTAAGTAGTGTTTTAAGTAGTATAGAACGGCGACCGGTTATTTACTTTAAAATAGTAATTAAAGGTTTAAGTAAGCGAGTATATAATTAATATAAGGGGGCGCCTTTACTTTAAAGACTAACTTTAAGTATTAAGTAAGGCTTAATACCTTAAGGAGGGGGAGGATAAAGAGCTAGATAAGCTTTAAGTATTAATCGCTTAGCGGATATATAACTTAATAGCGGTAGGATACTTAAGGCGCGAGGGGATACTTAAGATATTAGCTTAAGAGTTCTTTTAACTAAGCTAGTTATTAATAGTACGCTAGCTTATCGCGAACTATAAGCTATATAATAAGGGGTATATTTAAAGGTAACTTTAAAAAAAGCTTCTTTAACTATTACTGCCCTTTATATAGCTATTTATATACTTAACGATAAACTTTATAGTTAACTTACCGCTAATAAGGACTAAGGGCTCTTAAAACCTTTAAGTAATAATAAACCGGCTAATAAAAGCGATAACTTTAAAAGCAATACCGATAATAAAAGTAGCAGTATATATTACTAAGTTCTTATAATCTTACTTTTACTTTTATAAAATGCTAAAATCTATTATCTTAAATTAAAGGACGAACTAAATAAGGTAATTTTAAAAGGAATTTTATTAATAAACTAAGGTTTAAAGGAAACTAAGTTTAGCTTACTACCTATAAACCGATAAAGCGATAAAGCGCGCAAACTAAAAGGTATAAGCGTACCTTTATATATATATTTACTATAAGTAAGATAACTAAGGGGTATAGCTACCTTACGCTTAAGCGGCGCTTAATAATCGGGTAGTATTAATAACGGGTATAAGCCCTTTCTTCGCTATATATAGGTATAATATCGAGCCGATCTAGATCGTATAAAAGGAGGGACCGCTTATACTAAACGCGGAGAGCGTATAAAGCTTTATACGAAAAATAAAGGAAGTCGCCGACTTCCTTTAAACGGCGATCGCCGCGTTATAAGTAAAGTAAAAGGAGATAGTAAACCGGTCTTATATACTAGCGGAAAGACTTTAAGTAAGTAATAAAGTATAGCTAAATATAAGGAAGTATATTATAGATAGGCCTTATTAAAAGCTCGATTAGCTATACTAAAAGTATACTATAATAAAGGTAGTTAGCTTATATATAGTAAAACTTAATATACTAAGGAGGGTATATAAAAGGCTATACGTAAAGTTCCTCCGCCGCGTAGCGGATAACCCCTTACTTAGCTAAATAGTTAACGACTACTAGCTACCGCTAGTAATTAAGGAAGACGACGAACTAAAGTACGTCGTAAAGAAGATTAAGCATATTACGGAACGTAAGATATAAGCGCTCCGGCTACTTATATATTAGTATATGAGATATAAGTATATAAACGATAATTAGCGTCTTAACCTTTAACTAAGGCCGGGGCGAGACCTTTTAGCAGTACGGTATTATCGCAATGTTTCTCCGTAGTAAATAGTAGTAATTCCTTTAACGTAGGTTCGATCCCCGCGCGAGAAAGTAAACCTATAAGTCCGTATAAAAATAAGGCTCCCCTTAAGCGCGCGTAATAATATAAGCGTGCGTAGCTTTTAGCTACCGGCTTAATAAACTAAGAAGGTCTTATTTTATAGATAATAAGGACGTTATCGTCTTTCCTTTTAAGGCGGTAATTATTATGGAATATAAGATATAAGCGCTCCGGCTACTTATATATCGGTATATAAGATATAAGCATATAGAC
>JAPEBW010001825.1:0-18406 GCA_027405785.1 Ophiocordyceps robertsii | reverse complement strand
CTAAGGTGCTTTTATAGTTAAAAACGGGTTAAACTATAGTTAAGATATCCCGCGGAAATCCTTAAAAATCCCTTAAAGATGCCGGCGGAATCCGCTTAATAGTTTCTACGGTATCTCCTATAGTTAGATACGTTATAAACTATAGTTAAGTAGGCTCTTAACTATCTATAGTTATATCCTAGAAACCTTAGCGGGGTCTAACCGGTAATATTCGTCGTATCTCCTTAGGCGAGCCTTCGTAGTGCGTGCTTTAAGCGTTCCCGTCGCGGGGTTTTATAAGGCTTCCTTAAGAGTAAAGTAAGGAGTCCGGGCGTGTCCGTCTGGATTCCGTAATAGATAAGGTAGTTAAGATTACGAAATTAAGTTAATAAAAAGCTTTAAGCCTAAATTAAATAAGATATATAACTTAAATAAAAAGCATTTAAAGTTATAAAAGAAATATATCGATAAAAACCTATAAAAGAGTTATATTAAAGAGTTTAAATTAAAATATAGAGCTCTTATACTATTTGCTTTAAGGAATAGTAAAGATAAAGTGAAAACTCGACTTTATATTGATTTTAAAGAGATAAATAACGATATAATAAAAGACCGGACTTTATTATCTTTTATAAGCGAAATAAAAGATAGATTAGCTAATAAGTAGTAGTATACTAAGGTTAACCTAAAATCTGCTTATAGCTAAGTATATAGTAAGGAAGGAGACGAATTTAAAATAGCCTTTAAAACACAATATAGACTTTACGAATTTTTAGTTATACTTTTAAGATTAACTAATATACTAGCAACCTTTTAAAAGACAATTAATAGTATATTAAATCCTTATTAAAACTGTTTTTATACGGCTTATTTAGATAATATTGTTATATACTTTAACACGCTATAGCAATACTATAAAAAATTCGATATAGTGCTAAAAGCATTAAGAAAAGCTAGCTTATATATTTTACTAAAGAAATACAGCTTTTATATATAAGAAGTGGAATTCGTAAGGCATATAATTACTCCTTTTTATATAAGGATAGACCCTTTAAAGATTTCTTTAATTAAAGATTAGCTAATTCCTATTAATATTTAAGAAATCTAAAGCTTTATAAGGTAGAAGAATTATTATAAGAAGTTTATATTAGACCTTTATAAGATAATTATACTAATATTATTAGTATTAAAGAAAGCTAATATAGACCCTTTAAAGTTAAACTTAAAAGTAGATAAAGCTTTTAGAAAGATTAAAGGATTACTTATTTAAGAATTTATATTAAATACCTATAATATAGAGAAGCTATTAAAATTAAAAACGGATGCTTTTAATTTTGCATTCAGCGCGTAGTAAAGCTAGCGCGATAAGAACAATATTCTAAAACCTATAGCGTTTTACTTAAAGAAGCTGAAAATATAAAGATTTATTACCTTATTTACGATAAAGAATTCTTAGCTATTATATATACTTTTTAAGAATTTCGGCATTATATCTTAAGAAATAAATATAAACCTAAGGTTTATAAGGATTATAAAAATATTAGTTATTTTGCTACGACGTGGTAGTTAAATGCTAGGCAAATAAGATAGGCTAAATCTCTTTTAAAATTTAACTATAAGATTATTTATAAGAAAGATTTTAAGAATAACTAAGGTAATGCAACTAGCTAATAACCGGACCTTAAGAATATAAAAAGCCATATAAAGAGGCCTTATTATTTTTTCATAATAATAGTAATTTAAATTTAAAGACGTTATATATACTATTTAACGTATAAGGAGATCTTACTACTTTAAAATTACTTAAGAATTCTTATAAGAACCTAAATAAAAAAAGATATAAGAATCTTAAGTAAGAGGAGAAAATAGCGTTTTATAAAAATAAGCTATTCCTTGCCTAAAAGACTAAGAAAATAGTTATAACGGATTTTTTTTAGCACCCTTTATATAGATAATAAGATATTATAAGAACATAAAATAAGATTAAAAACTATTATAATATCTATAACGTTTATAAGAAAATGTAAGGAGTTATTAGGATAGGCGAAGTATATAATAAAAGTAAGGCTATATAATATAAGCTTAATAGTAACTTAATTCCTCTAAAGGTTCCTTTAAGACCTTAAGATTTTATAGCCTTAGACTTTTTTACGAAATTACTAAAGTCTATAGATCCTTTAACTAATATAAAATATGATCTTATTTAAGTTATAGTTAATCGTCTTATAAAGGACGGCTATTTTATTTTAACGTATAAAGCTATAAACGTAAAAAATTTATCTTATATATTTAAAAGATATATTATAGCTAATTAAGGACTTTTAAGTTCGATTATTTCGGAGAAGGATTAAAGATTTATTTTAAATTTCTAGTAAGGTTTAACGTAAGCCTTAAGAATAAAGCGTAAATTGTTTACTGCTTTTTACCTTATAATAAATAGAATAATAAAACGATTAAATTAACAGTTAAGTAATATCTTAAAAGCTATATAAATTATTAGTAAGATAATTAGGTTTTTAAATTGCTTAAAGCATTGTTAGCGTATAATACTTTATATTTTAAGCCTATTAAGCATACTTTAGTATTCTTAAATTATAGCTTTATACTTAAAGCCTATAAGTCTTCTTTACTTAAAGAAGTTATAGCTAAAAAAGCTATATTAATCTCTAAGCAGTTAATTAGCCTATACGGATTTATAAAATTAGAATTAGAATATATTACTTAAAAGATATCGTATTATTACGATAAGAGATAGTTTTAAAACCCCTTTTTATCTAAAGGCGATAAGTATATCTTTTAATAAGGAATCTTAAGACTAATAGACTTAATAAGTCTTTAGATTATAAGAAGATAAGACCTTTTAAAGTTATAAACAAAATATTAAAGGTTAATTATAAGTTAGAACTTTTAACTAGTTTACTTATATACCCTATTTTTTATATATCTTTACTAAAGCTAACTTTATAAGAAGCTAAGGTAAAAAGAGAGCTAGACTTAAAAAGAGTTAAAGGGAGTAAATATATAAGAAAGACTATACTTACTAAAAAGATAGAAAATTAAGAATACTTTTATTTAGTAAAGTAAAAGGACTATCTTAGTTTAGATAATACTTAAGAACTTATAAAGCACTTAAAAAATACTTTAAGAAAGGTTAAGGATTTTAATTAATAAAACCTTAAAGAGGAATTATTAGCTTCTTTAAGCTAGGATTTCTTTACTATCTTAAATAGTAAAAGTAAAAGGAAATCTAAATAAGATTTTTCTTTAAAAAAGATCTATAAAAATAAAAGATTAGGATTTTCTTTAAAGAACTCTTAAGGCTACTCTTTTTAAAGTAGGATTTCTTTAATTATTTAAATAGTTTCTTAAAGGTTAGGAAGAACCTATAAGAAAAGGACGTTTATCTTTTTAAGTTTAAAAAGACTTTAAAGAGGGGAATATATAACGGAAACCTTATTCCGTTAGTAATCCTAAGTACTAAAAGTACTAATATTTAGTAAAGTATATACCGCTAAATATAAAGGAGTAACTAGTAAAGTAAATACCGCTAATTATAAGTTATAACTATTAAAGTAGATATTAGTAGTTATAAGGAGAGACGATATAGCTTAATAGTTAAAGACGGCTAGTATTAAATATAAGCGGTATAGGTTAAATACGCTTATATTTAGCTTAGGTTAGCTTCGGCTAGTAATAAGATTTATATCGACTAATATCTTATATAAAGTTAAGGTAAGAGGCCTTCCTTTTATATAATTAACTAATACCTTATATAAAGCTATAGTAAGAGGCCTCCTTTTAAAAGAGGATAAAATCTTATAAAAGGTTTTAAGATAAGAATATTTAGTCTTATAAGCTAGTCGTAAGTAATAAAGCGTATATTACTTATAACTAGTAATAAAGATAGCGTAAGCTATTTTTATTAGCTTAAGAAGTAGTTTAATAACCTTATAAATTATATAAGGTATAAGTTATAGCTTAATATATAAAAGTATATAAAAGTATATAAAAGTATATAAAAGAGGAACCTTTTAGTAGCCTTAAAAAAGTATAAAAGGAGGTCTTTGCTCTTTTTTCCCTTAACTTCTTTCCTTTCCTTTTTTTTTTCTTTAGCTAGTTTTAACCTAAGAAATCCGTATAATAAAATACCCTTACCTTATTCGGTTTAATAGTCTATACTAAGTCTTCTTTATCCCTTTTAATAAGTAAATTTAAATTAAACAAATTATATAAGACTACTTAGTATATAAGAAACGCTAAGGGTTCCGTAATACCTATACTAAGGAGATTATTAAAGACGCTTATACTAGATATTTTTATACTAACCGCACCTATATATAATAAGATCTATTTAAAAGCTTCTTAATTTTATAGCTTAGTAAATATATAGATAAGGTTATAAACAGTTACGATACTTATTACTATAACTAAACCGATTAAGGTAAGATACTAAAGTACCTTATCTTAATTTAAAGCCCGCCGGTTTTATACTATATAATAGCAATAGACTTTATTATAAAGCTTTTAGTAGTTTAAGCTAAATATTCCTTATAAAAAGATCTTATAAGTAACTTTTTTAATACCTTATTAACTATAACTAATAAATTCTTAAAAATATATCTCTTTATCTTAAGCAATAATTAGTTTATAGTAAAAGACTAAGTATAAGCGTTATATACTAAACTACTTTACGTTAATTAAGGGATTTTAAAAAGGATAATCTTTAACTAAGATATAAAGTTTACTTTAGTATTTTAGCGGACTTTATAATAAGCCTTTAGATTAAAGCTTTTTATATTTACCGCTTAGCACCTTTAAACTAATAGCTTATTAAAAAGGCGAAACTAAACTATAGAAATCGCGCTACGATTCTTTACCGCTAATTTCCTAGACTTATACTAAACCGATATACTAATCGCCTTTTAGTTTAGCCTTAATAATTCCTTCTTTTTAGTAATTTACGCGGCCTTTAATAAGCTTATTATAAAGATAAAAATAAATAACGGCCTCCGGTTCCTTAGTAACTACTTATACTTATAAAACTAAGAGGTCTTATAAGAAAAAGCTAGGTTAGCTATCGCTTATACTTAAGCCGGTATAAAAGATAGATATAATAAAAAATACCGCTTATTAAAATTTAAGCCTAGCGATTAAGTTTAGCTATAGCTTAATAAAAGCTACTATACTATTATTATTATTATTAAGTTTACGCTAAGGACCTAATTTAGGTTTTTAGAAATTTAATATTTATAAATAGGAGGGAAAAACCGGAGTGCTTAAGGTAAAACCTCCCCTTATTTATACTTAGTCCGCCTCGTATAAGGTCTTATAACTTTACGTAAGGAAAAAGGGAGTGCGCCTTCCGCCGCGAGCATATCCCGCTTACTAAGTAGTTTAACGCGGCTTAGTAAGGCTAAGGCCGCTACTAACCTAAGCGGCCCGCAGTCCGGAGCATCGCGCTTTAAGCCTAAAGTATAGGCAGTAGACCCTCTCTTATCCCCCTTATCCACCTTCTTAATATAAGGGCGGGAGGGGTAAGCGGGATTTCGACCCGCGCCCCTCCTATAGGTAGCGCGACCTTTAAAGAGTAGGCCTATAGTAGTCCCCGCTAATAGGAATTCGGCGCCCCGCCGTATGCGTATATTCTTAATTAAGACCGTTATTTATTCGCGCCGCCCGGTTATTAATCCCGCGCTTAGCTTCGGAGATAAAGCTTCCTACTTACTACGCGCGCGCGCTTACACTTCTTCTCCTTCTTTTAAAGACGCGCTTATCTTTCTTACGAGCTTATTATATACTTACCGCCCCGCTTTATTCGCGTGCCCGCCGTTCCTCCGTCGTCGTACTTATTATCTTTATTGCTACTATACCGAAAAAGAAAGTTACTTTTTTTAACTTTAATACGGGTCTACTCCTTAAACTACCGGGTAAAGATACCGAGGATAAGAAGGCCTAGGCCCGTTATAGCACTAAGCGTAAAATTCCTTATTATATATATATAGGTCGTCTATTAAGCGATAATATGCTCGTAGTTTTCCGGGGCTATTAAAACTAAGCCTATATATATCTAAGTCGTGTTTACTATATAGGCGCGTATAGTACGCGTGGCTAATCCTCTCTTAGCTATTTTTATAAAAGCGTATATTACGTGCTCCTCGGGCAACCGATCTTATTTTTAAGTAAGTAGTCTCGCGTTAAACCCGCCTATATACCTCGGCTAATCCCCCTTATAGCTTACCGCTATAAGCGAGGATGCGGCCTATAAGCTTTACGCCGCTTAAAAGGAGTTATATAAATCCGGTCGGCCTATTAAGCGCTTTATATATATAAAGCTCGCCTCCGCGGCGATAGAGCTTCGGCAGCGTGCCGGCGCTACTATAGCACGGGCTCTCGCGTTTAGTGCTCCCCCCGGTCCCGCCTCCCTTAACGAAAACGTTAAGTTACTTGCCTCTACCCTCGGCCGCTTTATTAACGACGCGCGCGCGGCCCGTAAGGCTAACGCCGAGCTCGCTAATAAGGTTAACGGCACCGTTATAGTTATCTACTAAACCGTTTACGCTATAGCCCGGAACTTAAAAAGCATAAAGAATACGCTATTTATAGTAGCCGACTACCTTAGCTTTAGCGGCTATAAGGGCCGAGATATCGCCCTTAAGGGTCGTTTGCCCGACTTAGACCTTATACGTACTCGTGCCGCCCTCGCACCGCTTAAGCCCCCGCTACTTAAGGTTCTTATCGTCTTAAAGGACTTTAAGGCTAAAGCTAAGGCTAAGAAGAAGGCCTAAGCTAAGGCTCTCGCTAAGGCCCGTGCTTAAGAGCGCGCCGCTCTCGCCCGGGAGCTTAAGTATAAGGGAGTGCTTAAGGGTAAGGGTAAGGGAAAGGCTATTAAGGCCGACATTATATTTAACTTAAGGGAGCCTAAGCTTAACGTTAGTAATAACAAGTCGGAGGAGGAGCTAGATAGGGGCGACGACGACGCTAATAAGACCGAGACTAAGGTCCCTAAGGACGGGGACAGCCCCCTGCCCGGTCTTAACTTAGTCCTTATCGTTTCCGACTATAAGAGCGGCGGTAATAGTAATAATAACGACGACCTCGTATCGCTCCTCGCCTCTCCTACTCTTAGCCTATCCGTAGGCCGCGACGTCCCCCCGCCTACGCCGAAGCGGGCTTATAGTCTCTTTAAGAGCAGTGCCTCCGGGGCTAATAGCCCCGCGGTCCCTGCCCTAAAGCGTGTTCGCGCCGTCTACGCTCTTAACTTAGCTAGTAAGGAAGGGGATACTAAAGACCTTAGCTTAGACCTTAAGTACCTTTAGTTTTTCGCTTATAGTAAAGCGGGGTCTTTTCCCCTTAATTTTCTTATAACGCTTAATTCTGCTTAGTCGACTAGGTATTATCTAAGTTGCCTTACTTAGCTTAGTCTTATGCCGCCTTCGACGCTAATAGCGGGGACCTCGTAAGCCCCGAAGCAGACGTCTTAGCGGGCTGCTAGCAAGACGACTTCTTTTACGTTTACTCTTACCGCGACCCCGAGTCGCCGTAAGCATAAGAGGGGGAGGGCACTAGTTACTCCGACTCGTAGTCGTGGCTAAGCGGGGCGTTCTTATAGCACTCCTTAGATAAGGAAGTCTGCTATTACTCTTAGTCGCACCCGGCGCGGCGCCGGGGACGATAATAATAATAAGCTCGGATATTAGTTAAGGTAAAAAGGTAGTATTAAGGGGGGGGGAATCGGGAGGAGAAGCTAGCTAAAGCGCTAGCCCGGGGTAGGTCCGGCAAGGGCCTTATAAGCTAAGTAAGGTCTTAAGAGGGGGAGGTTTCGGCGTTTTAGTGCTTTATAGCGTTTATTATATTAGTAGGTTATCCCCTTAAAGCGAGCTAGGGGGACGATTTAATTAATATATATCCCCTCCTAACTAAGGTATAGCTAAAGCCGCTATATATACCCTATCTTCCCCTTAGTATAGTCGTATTACTAAATCGAATTATTATAGGCGCCCTAGGCCTAAGAACTATCTTACTAGCGTGGCCGCCGTCTCCTGTTTTTAGAGCTTCGCCCGCACCTCGCCTACGTTGCGGAGCCGCTATAGTAGCGTCCCCCTTACCTCGCTAGTTAGCCTGTAGCTTATTATCGCATAGTAAATAGTTTCCCGCCGTTGCCCGTAGTTATAGAGAGGCGATACTACTTTAAGTACGTTGCGGCGGAATAGGAAATCTTTAAGGCTTATTACTCCGGTTCGTATTTAAGTAATCGTGGAGCTTAGGTACTTAAGCAACGCCTTATAACGGTTAAGCGCTACGGCCTTATTAAACCGGGGCGGTAAGTCGGCGGGGTAAAGCGTAGTCCGGCGCTATTTAATAGGTTCCTCTTTTAAGCTTTATTATTTAGCCTATTCTTTAAAGAGGATTTTCTCTATCTTTTTCTTCTCTTAAAGCTCGCCGGACCCGACTTAAGACCGTACCCCCCTTAATACCTCCGCGAGCGGTAGTCTTAAGGGCGTAGGCCGCCTTAGTCGTTATCTATATTACCGGAGCAGTCTCGCTACTAATACGGACGCGCGTTGGATTTAGTTTAAGATTTTAGAGTTTTTTAGTCTCTTAAAAGTATCGGCTATTCTTTAGTTTAGGTAGAGGTCGATTAGCGGGACTTAGGTTTCGGCTTTAAGCTAGTAGACTAAGGTAGCCCGGTAAGCTCCTGCGACTATTTAGAGGTAGGCGGTTTAATCCCGTACTAGTTTCGCGGCTATCCCGCGGGGCTTTCCGTCCGCTAAGGTTATCTTATAGAACGTAACTATAGCGTATGCTATAAAGAAACGGACGACTTTACTATAGACTTCCTAGGCCTTAAGTAAGGTATATCCTTATATAGACGCTACGAGCCTTATAAAGGCTAGGTTCTGCCTTTTTAGCTTAGCGTATAACTTATTAAGGTATGCCTTTTACTTAAGCTTATAGTCTACTTATACCCTTAAGAGCTTAGCGTCTTAAACCGGCACTACTATATTAGCCTTAAGGCGGATAAGAGTCGTAATCGCTTTATATTTTCTTATAAAGTAGATAAGCTTACTCTTTAAAGGTTTAAAGTTTACCGCGAACTCCTTTACTTATATAGCATATACTTCTTAAGCCGCCTTAAGCCGCGCTATTATCGATCCCTTATTAAGGCTAACGCTAAGGATATTCGTATTATTAGCGAAACCGATAATATAAACTCCCTTTAGCTTTTTTAATCTTTTATAAAGGGGTATTATATAGTAAAGGAATAGGATTAAGGAAAGCGGCAAGCTTTAAAGGACCCTGGTAGTAATTCGGACTAATATAGCCTTTCTTCTATCGAAATAGAAAGTTAAGTAGCGTTTATTTATAAAGCTACGGGCTAGCCTTATAAACTACTTAAGGTAGCCTTAAAGGGTAAGTTCCCTTAAGAGTTTCTCGTAGTTAACTATATCGAAGGCCCCCTTAATATTAAGTTAAAGGAACGATGCGATCCCTTTTTTAGCCTACGTTATACGTATTAGTTCCGTTACTTAAAGTATTGCCGCTTTTATAGACCTCTCCTTTCTATTCCTAAACTATCCTTTAGGTAGGACCCCGTTTACTTCCGCCGCGGTCGCGAGTCTTTAAGCTAAAATCCACTTTAAGATCTTACTTATCGTTAGTAAGAGGGAAATAGGTCTTTACCCCTTAGCGGTGCGGTATACCCCGGGTTTCTTCCTTAGTTTTCTTAACACTACTACGTTCGCGGACCGGAACCGGGTCGGAAAGTGCGATATCTCTATATAGGCCGTAAAGATTATCGCTAGCCGGGCTAAGAGCGCTAAGCCGCAAAGCTTAAAGAAGCTAAAGGGAACTCCGTCTAGGCCTGCCGCTTTCTAACTCGCTATTTTGCCTATTGCCTAAGATATATCTATAAGGTCGATACGCCGTTTTATAAAGAGTTCCCTCTTAGCCGCGCGCCGGGGAGGTCTTAAAAGCGTTACGGCTTCGGCTAAAAAGAATCGTTCTATTAAGAGTCGAGCTTTCTCTTTAAAGTTAAGGGTTAGTTAGTATTTATAGCCCTTACTTATTAACGGTAGTAAGTGCGCTAGGTCTAAGGGTAGCTTACTACGTAGCCGCGCCTACCGTTTAACGTTTTATAGCTTAGCATTATCTACGCTAATCTCCTTAAGAAAGTCTTTTTAGTGTTCTTATCTCGCGTCGCGCACGGCTTACTTTTAGGCCGTAGCCGCTTTTTATAGCGCTTCTTAGTTTGCTTAGGTCCTATGTCCCTTATAGTGTCTCCGGGCCCTTTTCGCAGCTCGGGTAGCTTAGGTCGCCTTTAGGGTAAACTATACGTTGCCCCTTGGGATCGCTTGCTTCCGGTATAAGACTATCGCGCGGGCAATCTTATTAAGATCGTTATATAAGCTATTTATTTCCGCATCGATCTCCTACGGGCTATAGAGCGTGGGCTATTATATCTTAAGCCGGGATAAGGTTTCCGCCTTAACCCTCTTTTTTTCCGCCTCCTTTTACCTTAGCGTAGCTAATACCTCCCTTAGCTTAAAGCCTATCTCGAACGAGACTACTTACGGGATATAGTTAGACCCTATAAGGTCTAGGTTTAAGCTAATAAACTATATAGCCGTTTCCGTTATAGCCTATACGAGGTCGATTATGCTATCTTTATATCTATAGAAGAAACGTGTGTATTCCCCTCTTAGCATAGCTAGCTCGAGCCGGAGCTATACGGCCTCCTTAACGAACTGTTTTACCCCGTCGGAAGTCTAGTTATAGGCGTCTTAAAGCGGGTAATAGATATTAAAGTCCTTTACTAAGACTAGCGGGCCTTAGCTATTAACCTTACTTAAGGCCTTAGCTAAGCCCGTTTAAATTCCCTCCGGTAGCGAGTATAAGGACCTTAACCTCGTGCTATCGCTAAAGGTTATCTCCCCTTAATCGCATCCGGTCTAAGGTATCTACGTCCCCGCGTCGTGCCTCTTATAAATATATATCGCGTTACGGCCCTCCCCGTAAACTAGCTAGTATAGTGCGCCCCTTAAGGGCGGGGCCCTTAAGCCCTATGTTTTCTCTATCTCTTAAAGCGCTATTATATCGTACTTAGCGCGGTAGCTAAGGGCTAGTCGTGCTAGCTTATATCTTTTCTATATATTTTAATAAAGGATCTTTAATTTTATACGTAAGGGGTCGAGGTAAAGTTCGTTATTTAAGATAGGGTAATAGCCTAGGTCGGGAGCGATACGCTCCGTTATCTTACGTAGCGTTTAATATTACTTAGGTTAGTGCCTACTACTTATACCTTAGCCGGCGGGGCCGATAGCGTCTGTCTATCTTTTCTCGGCCGCTTAAGGCGTTTCTACGCTTATAACGGAGTAGGCCCTTAATCCTCTATAGAGGGGAGGGGGATTTAAAGGTCCGGTTAGCCGTAAGTACTAATAAAGCGTTATAAGCGGTTTAAGTAGTAGTCCCTTACCTTATCCTAAGCTTTTACCGCTATAAGGTAGGTGTAGGACTACGCTAGGTGCTGCCCGCTATAAGACACGTAGTTATAAAGGATTTCGCCCTTCTTTACGCGGTACTTATCCTCGCCGCTTATATATAAGGTCCCTTTATAGTAAGCGTAAAGCTATATTAAGGTATAACGTTTAGCGATATACCCGTATTTATAGTAGTTATAGTATTAAGTAAGTTTAACCGAATTATTATATAGCTTATATCGGAATATCTAGGCCTTAAGGAATAAGCCTATGTCGCATAGCTTATTAGCCTCCGCTAAGCTGCCTACGCTAATAATAAAGGTTATAGCTATTAAGGTCTCGGTTTAAAGGCGTATTGCTCGCGCCTATATAACTTTTACTTTATTAATATTAGCGATCTCCTTAATTAAGAGCGTCTTATCTATCTTAAAGACCCTTATAAGGACATTCTTCGCAATTACCGTATAGGCCTTACGCGCTATTGCCGCCTCCGGTCTAAAGACGCTCCTTACTTAGTCTTAGTTCTGCTAGTAAGGTCGTGCCGCCGTATTAAACGTTACCGCGATATCCCCGCTTAAGAGGCGTCTCGCTACTATAGCGGAAGAGATATTAAGCGCTGCGTTAATTGCTTTTATTATATCCTTCGGCTCGCGGTTTAGGATATCCGGCGTCGCTCCTATTAAGACTACTACTAGCTCGCGTTCGTGCCGGGGCGGGACCGGCTTTATCTTTACGTCGTATCGTGCCGGCCCTTTAAGGCCTACTGCTACTATTACCTAAGTTATTTTAAGTCCTCCCCCCGGGCCTTAAGCTCGGCCTTATCTTAGTTCCTCGTAAATAGCTTCTTTTATCGCGCTTTAGATAGCCCTACGGAGCCCGGGGTCGGCCTATACTACGGTCGGCGCGCTCTTAGCGCGCTCCTTAAAGCGGAGGAGGGTTTCGACCACTGCCTACACCTAGTCGAACTATACGTGCGGGACTATGCCCGCGATTTCGTTATAGGCCTTCTTTTCGTTGGTATCGCGTGTAGTCCGGCCGGGCTGCGCGCCGTCGTCTTATCTAGGTATATTCGGCTCTCTATCTAGGTGCGTGAAGCTTAAGGGCGTTTCGTCGCGCTAAGCGCTGCGGTCGATGCCGGTGCGAGGCGGACTACCCCCTCGCCCCCGCGTCCCCCGGCTACGCTGCGATATCGTCCCGAGGGGGGTAACCGATACCGCTAAATTCATTCCTATTATTAGTAAGAGTTTTAGACGCGATGCGCACCTGCTATAGGCGAGTGTTTAGTTCGCGAAGAGTTTTTTTTTTACTTAAAGGCTATTATATCGTAGATAGTAAACTAGTAAAGCTTTAAAAAAAATATACTAAGGTTTTAAAGTTACCGCTAAAGTAAGATAGCTTATATACTAGTTAAATATAAAAGGGTCCCTTAATATTTATCCGGTCGTTTTAATAGTATAACTACGCTTAGCGGACGAGCTAGCGATATACTTAAAACTAGTTTAAGATAAAAGGATACTTTACTTAAATAAATAAAAAGTAAAACGAATCTTATAAAGCTATATAATAAAGAAAAGCGGCGGAAAGCTAAAGAAGAAGTTCTTTATAGCTTAAAAAGGCTAGCTAAGCAGTTATAACTTATAAGTAAATAAAAAAGCGGTCTTCTCGCTAAAGATCGTAAAAGCCTTTAAAAAGGTATAAGAGGAGTTAGCTACTTAAGTAGTTTAAATAAAAGCATAATACGCGGCCTTTATAACTTAATACGAAACTCTCTAACTAAGAGAATTAAGCGGTTAAGCTTAAGTATAAGACTTAAAAGCTACTATAAGTTATAAAAAACTATAACTTATTATACTTAAGGTAATTAGTTATTTTAATAATAATATACCGCTATTTACTTTAAGTAATAAAGCCTTTTTAGCTTTATAGCATACTTATTTAAATTCTCTTTACTACTTACTTTCTTTCTTTTTCTTTTTTCTTTTTATAACTATATTTTTCTTTACTACTAGCTATAGCCCGCTATACCTCGCTTACTCTTATATATATAACTTTTTTTACCTTAAGCTTATAATCCTTATACTCCTATTTTAAGTTCTTTTATCGTTTAACGTCTCTTATAGCTAAAACTAGCTATTTTATAATTACCTTTTTAGCCCGCTTTCCTATAAGCCTTTATACTTTTAATATAAAGGATATAAGTAAGCGCTTAAGCTTTATAAAAATAAGGCGGCTATCCTCTATAGCTTTAAGTCCTTTAATAAGAGTTAAAACCTTTAAGTTTAAGCTTTTATATAAACTTACGCCGCTTTCTATAGCCGCGCTTAAGCTAATAGATTTAACTTAAACTACGGCACTATAAAAAACGACTTATACTACTTTCTTTAAATACTTAACTTAAACAACTCGCCTCTTAGCCTTATACTATAGCGTAGTTTAAACGGCCGGTTTTGCGGTAACTTAGCTATACCTCCCGCTTAGCTCTTACTATTTAAAAGCCCCCGCTGCTTATATATATTTTTAAGGTATAGCCGGAAATCTTTATTAGCGGAATAACTAGCTAATAATTAACGCCCTTAAGTTAGCTAACCTTGTTATAGTCTTAAGATTTATAGTAGCCGCTATAGCTAGCGGAAACCTGCTTTAGCTAAACGATTAAAATAATAGCTACGCTATCTTTAACTATATATTTAAGGCCTAGCTTAACTAGTTTATAGCTAGGTTTATAGCGGCGTCTTAAGCTACTATAGCTAAAACCTTATCTCGCTTTATATATAGTCTAGCTTATACTATAAAATCCCTTTTTTAGCCTATAGCCGCTATAAGCTTTAAGGACCCGTTTAATCCCGCTTAGTAAACGCTCTTTCCGCTTACCGCTATACTTAGCCTAGCTATATAAAGGCGTATAAGCGCCTTATTATAGTTTATCCGCTATCCCTTCTTAACTAAAAGAGATAGTAATAACTAGCTTTATAATATATTCCGCCGCTTAATCTTATAAAAGCCGCTAATAGTAATTAATATAATCCTTAATAGGCTTAGCTTCGCGGGCCTATACTTTAGTAATAAGATTATAATAATCGGGAGTTTCCGCTTAGCTATAAACTATATTAAGTTTACTTATAAGCCTATAAAGAGTTTAAACGCGACTTAACTTTAACTTAAGTAATAAAATTCTTAGGCTTTAATATCCGCTTTATTAGCCGTATTAACTACGCGCTTTATATTCTCGCTTTTAAGGCCCCCTTTATATAAAGGTTTTTTAAGACTATTAAGTATATTTAAAACCTTAAGAGTAAGGAGTTAAGTATTAAGGCTATTAAAGACCTTATTACTTACTTTTAAGCGGGAATAAAGATATTTAATACCTTAGTACTAACTATACTTATTAATATTATTAAGACGGCTTACTTTTACTTTAATACTTTCTTAATAGCTAAACGCACGTTAGTTAGCGGAAAAGCGTAAGTAGTAGCGCCGTATAAAAAAGATAATAAGTTAAAAAGCCTAGCGATAAAAAGCAGGGGATAACTATAATAATAATAATAAGTAAGTATTACGGGCTATGCTATAAGAAGAGCTGTGGTTATACTATAGCGAATAACTTAAAGTTAGGCCGATATATAGCCGAAGTCGTATAAAGCTTTACCTAAACTCGGCCCGACTTTAACCTAAACTTAACCTAAGTATAAGCTACTTAAGCGACCCCTATATAGTATAGAGCTACGTAGCTTAAATAGAGATTTCCCCCTTCCCTTTTTAGCTTTAGATAAATAATTATTCGGCTACGTGCTATTAAACTAAGTATACGTAGGCCCTTAATATATTTAAAGCTCCTTTTAAATAAGGTTATATAACTTAGGAAGAGACTTACTAACTATAATATAGCGTAAGTAAGAAGCTTACTTAGTATAAGGGGGCTATGCTTATAAGGCTTAAGAGGGAGGGCTAAGAAAGGCTAATATCTAAATAAAGGTTAAATAAGCGATCCTCTCGCTATAAGTAAAGGCCGTTAAAACAAGCTACTAAGTTTAAACAAGCTAGTAGTAGATTTAATAGCTAATAAGCTAGTTTAAGGCCTTAATATAAAAGCTAAAGGAGATAGTAAGGATATATATATAAAGAAGGGCCGGCCTACTAATCGGTAGTTTAATGCTACCTTATAATATAATAGCGGGGGCCGTAATACTTATAACGGAGAAAGAAGTAACGAAGAAAAAGGACTAGTAAAAGCTACTTTTAGCGCTAAGGAAATTTAACGGCTAGCTATACTACTTTACGCTTTAAGCATAATATATATAAGAAAAGTACGAGATCGACTAAGACTTCTTCTTAAGCTTAAAGGAGGTTTTTTACTTAATCTATAACTACTTAAATATAGGGCTATAGCAGACTATAGCGACTTACTATAGCACCGGCGCGAACTAAAGTTACGATTAATAGGAATTCCTTAAGTACCTTAATTCGATTTACCTTAATATTAATATTTAATCGCGGGCGGCGGCGGCTATCCGCACGATTAAATAAGGAGAGAACTAAACGTTTACGGCGTTCCTCCTTAAGTTTAAGTAAAGGCTCTTTAAGGCGGGAAGGGGGTCGTGGCTATATAATATATAGATCGTGTTCTTAAAAGGCGCCTTAAGCCTTCGCTTTAAGGAGGCGCTCGCGATAGTTAACCTCTTAACCTTAAGCTTCTTAGCGTATACTAATTAAGTAGCGTAAATCGCGGTAAAGCTAAAAAGGGTTTAGTAAACTAAGCAGCCGTTTTAAGGCTAAAAAAAAGCAATAAAGGGAGGGACTTAAGACTAAAAAGACTTAAAAGGTAATACCTTAATAAGTAAAATTAACGCTATAGCTTAGCCGGGAGGAGGATAAAGCCGGCCCGATATACGGAGGTATTTCGCTTATAGGATAATAAAGTATATCGCCCGCTTCTATAAAAAGAAGAAAGAAAGAACCTTATAAGTAGCTATAGTTATAACTAAAAAAGTAACTAAAGTAGATTTTAACTTAAGAAAAGAGGAACCTTAGCGTAAAGTTAAGCGCTAAAAGAAAAGGAGAAATAGTAAGCGGCTTAAAAGTTAATAAAGAAGCACCTTATACTAAACTTAATATTGCTTAAGGTTAGTATTAATAAGAAGAAAGGGCTTAACGCACTTATAAATATAAGCTATAACTACTATATTATAGTAAGTAAGGGGGTAGCGATAAAGCTATAAATACCTTTTACGGATAGAATAAAAAGGCTGCTATAGCCTTTCTTAAAAGACGTACTAACGCTTTAAATAAAAAGGATTATAGCGTTTAAGATAAAGATTAATAAGCACTTAAAATAGATATTCGCTTATATAGTACCGGAGTTAAGCTACGATATATTCTTAAGGAGACTATAGATAAAGAAGAACGAGGTAGTTTATAACGCTAAGGGGGATTAGATCTAGCATAGAAAAGTAAGGATTTAAATCGGCCTTTAAGGATTAAAAGAAGCCGTAAAGATCGCGAATATCTAAGAGGCGAAGCTAGTAAGCGCCTTTATCTTCGCGGCGGAGTGCTAATAAAAAAAGGCTTAAAGGGATAGCCGGGGGCAACGATAAGCGCTTAACGTAAAGGCGGTTATAATAAAAGACATAAAGAGAGCCTTTTAGCTAAAGACGCCGGTTAACCCGGCGGACTATATCCCGGCTTAAGTACTATAAGCTTATCTAAACCTTTTCGTACTTATAAAGGCACTTAAGTAACCCCTATTCCGACTAAGCGTAGACTATAAAATCTATCTTACTTTAAATAAGGACGGTAAGAAACCGCCACTATTATAAAGGCCCTTTTATAATATATTAAAGGAAGAACTCCTTATCCTCTAAAAGACTTTAAACGAGCTACTAAAAGCGAACCTTATCCGCTTAAGTAGTTTATTAGCCGCGGCGCCGGTATTATTTATAAGGAAGGCCGATAGCTAACTACGCTTTTACTATAACTACTAAGCCTTAAATATAATTATAAAAAGGGACTAGTATATACTACTATTAATTATAAAAACGCTAAGGATACTAGCGAAGGTACGTTAGTTTATAAAACTTAACGTTATTATAGCGTTTTATAAGATTAAAATCGCAAAGGGCTATAAGTTTAAGATAGCCTTTTAAATAAAGTTCGGACTATTTAAATAGTAAGTATGCTTATTTAGCCTTATAAGAACGCCGGCTACCTTTTAGCGCTATATTAACTAAGTGCTAAAAGACTACCTTTATAAGTTCGTTATAGCGTATATAGATAACGTTTTAATTTACTTATTAAGGTCGCTCCGCGACTACTAAGAGAAAGTAGCAAAGGTGCTTAAAAAGCTATAAAAGGTAAGCCTTATACTAAACCTATAAAAATACGACTTTATAATAAAAAAAGTAAAGTACTTAAGTTTTATTATATAGGCCGGGGGTAAGGTTTAGTGCGACTTAAAAAAGATTTAGGCTATCCGGATATAGTAGGCGCTAAGGAACATAAGGGGCGTTCGGAGCTTTCTTAAGTTTGCGAATTATTACTATGCCTTTATCCCGCTTTATACTAAGGCCTTATAGGGCTTAAACGGCCTTTATAAAAAAAACGCAATATTCTTATAAACTAATAAGCACTAAGCCGCGTTTAAGTTTATCTAAAAGGTATTTTATAACGCGTTAATACTATAACTATATAACCTTAAGAGGGAAACGTACTTAAAAGTAAACTACTTTAAATACGCAATAAGCAGTATGTTAATATAAGTAAGACTAAATAGGATATAATACTTAATAAAGTTCTTCTTAAAACGACTTAATATAGCGGAGTATAACTACCTAATTTATAATAAGGAGTTACTTACGATTATACGATACTTAGACTTTTAAGGGGCAAAGCTATATAATACGCTAGCGTTTATAGTGCTAATAGATTATAAGAATCTAAAGTACTTTTATAAGAAG
>JAPEBW010001824.1:0-18425 GCA_027405785.1 Ophiocordyceps robertsii | reverse complement strand
TTTATAGAAAACCTTAAGGAGGATATCGAAGCCGATAAAGAGGAACTTTTATAAGAAAATATCGATAACCGGATTAAAATCGAATAACTTTTACTCTTTAAGCAGTATAACGAAACGACTATCGAAAACCTTTAAGATAGTAACCTAGCTTTAACGAATAAGATAATTAAGCTAGAGGAAGATTACGTATCTCTTTTTATATATATTACTAATCTAATTAAAGATAAAGACGATCTTAAGAAAAAGAACAACGAGCTAGCCGATAAGCTTAAGGAAGATACGGAATTCCTTAACCTAGCTATTAAAGATACGTCTAGACGATATAGTAAGTATTTCGAGACTAATTACGATCTTCGTAATAAGAATAATAATTTAAAAATGCTATTATAAGTAGAGAGATTCTCGAAAGAAATGCTTAAGAATTAGCTAAAAGCTAAGTAAGAAAAAATTAACGACTAAAAACGATAAAAGGAAATTAATCGTATAGAAGGTATTAATATTATTAGTAAAGTAGTTAAGAACTATAAAGCTAGTAAGGATTTAGTTTTTAAAGCTTATAAGAAGCTTAGTTACTTAGATAAACTAATTCCGTAAATAGAATTAAGATCTATTAAAAAGTTAGTAAATAAGGCAAAAAACTAACGAGCTTAGGAATAATAAGGCTATTTCTTAGTAAATAGAACTTACTTATATTAAATAATAATTCTCGAAGTATAAAAATAACCCTTTTATTAGAATTAAGAGGACATCGCCTTAACATATTAATAGATTGCGGTACGATAAGTAGCTATATTTCCCTTATAATAGTAAATCGTTTAGAATTATATTATAAAAGAAAAGACGAGCCTTATATACTTCTTTTAGTAAAAGGATTATCTTTTAAGTATAATAATAGCAAGATTATGCTAAAGACTAATCCTCTTAAGTATATAATTAAGATTTATAACTTTAAAGATTCCTTCGACGTTTTAGCTATTAGCTATAATATTATATTAAGACTACCCTTTTTACGGAAATATAATCTTATAATAGATTAGGATAAAGGCCTTTTAAGGTTTAAAGACAATACCTTAAATATCCTACTTTATAGTTTAATAGAGGATAACCTTAAAACGAAACACTTAAATAATTTAAATACGGCAATACCTAACGATAACTATATAAGGAATAGCAATAATAAGGATAATAAAGCTTCCTATATAGATATAAATATCGCATTAATAGATATCGTAATAAATAACGATAAAATAACTAGTACGACTAAAGATAATACGACTACGATTAGTATAATACAAGCGAAAATAACGCCGAACCTTAATAAAGAAAAGACTAAAAGCCCCGGAGATAATTATAAAGCTACTTATAATTTATTAAAAGAAAATCTATCGAATACCTTAAGAGATATTAAGCAGCAATATCCTAAGCAAAAAGATAAGATTAAGAAGAAACGGAATAAGAGAAAGAATAAGAATAAGATACGTAAGATTAGCTCGTAGTATTTAAAAGGTACTATTAATTTAAAGCACCTTAAAGAGCGAATGCAGTATATAAGACGTTTAAAAGGTACTATTAACTTAGAACACCCTAAGGATCGTTATTTAAAAATACCTAGAAATATGCTAAAGAGATATTTCGATATATTTACGCCGCTACTTAAAGATAAACTACTACTACGCGGTAGTTAGGATTACGAGATTAAGTTAAAAGAAGGCTTTAAGCCTAGATTCTATAAGATATATAACTTAAATAAGAAGTATTTAAAGTTATTAAAAGAATATATCGACGAAAACCTACGAAAAGGTTATATTAAAGAGTTTAAATTAAAATATAGAGCTCCTATACTATTTACTCCGAATAATAATAAAGATAAAGAAAAAGCTCGACTTTATATCGATTTTAAGGAAATAAATAACGATATAATAAAGGACTAGACTCCGTTACCTCTTATAAGCGAAATAAGAGATAGATTAGCTAATAAGTAGTAGTATACTAAGGTTAACCTTAAATCTGCTTATAGCTAAATATGCATTAAAGAAGGAGATAAATTTAAAACAGCCTTCGGAACGTAATACGGACTTTACGAATTTTTAGTTATGCTTTTAAGATTAACTAATATACCGGTAACCTTTTAAAAGAGAGTTAATAGTATATTAAACCTTTATTTAGACCGTTTCTACACGGCGTATTTAGATAATATTATTATTTACTTAGATACGCTAAAGCAATACTATAAAGAAGTCGATATAGTGCTAAAAGCGTTAAGAAAAGCTAGCTTATATATCTCCCCGGAGAAATGCAGCTTTTATATATAAGAAGTAGAATTCTTAAGGCATATAATTACTTCTTTTTATATAAAGATAGACCTATAAAAGATTTCTATAATTAAAGATTAGCTAACTTTTATAAATATTAAGGAAATCTAAAGCTTTATAGGATATGCAAATTATTATAGGAAGTTTATATCGGACTTTTCTAAGATAATTATACCGATTTTATTAGTATTAAAGAAAGCTAAAACGGACCTTTTTAAGTGGAACTTAGAAGCAAACGAAGCTTTTAGAAAAGTTAAAGGATTACTTATTAAAGAACCTATATTAAATACCTATAATATAGAGAAGCTATTAGAATTAAAAACAGATGCTTTTAATTTTGCATTAAGCGCGTAACTAAGTTAGCGCGATAAAAACAATATTCTTAAACTAATAGCTTTCTATTTAAAGAAGCTAGTAAGTATAGAGATTTATTATCCTATCTATAATAAAGAATTCTTAGCTATTATATATGCTTTTAAAGAATTTTTGCATTATATTTTAAGAAATAAATATAAACTTAAGGTTTATACGGATTATAGGAATATTAGGTATTTTGCTATAACGCAGTAGTTAAATACTAGGTAAATAAGATAAGCTGAGTTTCTTTCGGAATTTAATTATAAGATTATTTATAAAAAAGGTTCTAAGAATAACCGAGCTAATGCTATTAGCCGACGACCGGACCTTAACGATAAAGAAGAGCCTTATAAAGAGACCTTATTATTCCTAAATAATAATAGTAATTTAAAGTTAAAGACGTTATATATACTATTTAACATATAAGGAGATCTTACTACTTTAGAATTACTTAAGAATTCTTATAAGAACCTAGATAAGAAAAGATATAAGAATCTTAAGTAAGAGGGAAAAATAGCGTTTTATAAGAATAAGCTATTCCTTACCCTAAAGACTAAGAAAATAGTTATAACGGATTTTTATTCGCACCTATTATATGGATATTAAAGTATTACGAAAACTTATAATAGAATTAAAAACTATTATAATACCTATAACCTCCATAAGAAAATCTAAGAAGTTATTAAGTTATATAAAGTATGCAATAAAAGCAAGGCTATACGATATAAGCTTTATAGTAACTTAATTCCTTTAAAAGTTCCTTAAAGACCTTAGGACTTTATAGCCTTAGACTTTATTATAAAATTACTAAAGTCTATAGATCCTATAACTAGTATAGAATACGATTCTATTTTAGTTATAGTTAATCGTCTTACTAAATACGGCTATTTTATTCTAACGTATAAAGCTATAGACGTAGAAAAGTTATCTTATACTTTTATAAAATATATTATAGCTAATCGAGGACTTCCGAGTTCGATTATTTCGGATAGGGATCGGAAATTTATTTCAAATTTCTAGCAAGGCTTAACGCGAGCCTTAGGTATAAAGCATAAATTATCTACTGCTTTTCACCTTATTATAAACGGAATAATAAAACGATTAAATTAAACGCTTAAGCAATACCTTAAAAGCTACGTAAATTATTAGTAGGATAATTAGCTTTCTAAATTGCTTATAGCATAGTTAGCGTATAATACCTCTTATTCTAAGCCTATTAAGAATACTTTAGTATTTGCGAATTATAGCTTTATACCCGAAGCTTATAGGTCTTCTTTACTTAAAGAAGTTATAGCGGAAAAAGCTATATTAAACTCCGAATAGTTAATAAGCTTATACGGATTTATAAAATCAAAATTAGAATATATTGCTAAGAAAATGTCGTATTATTACGATAAGAGATAGTCTTTAAAACCTTCTTTATTTAAAAGCGATAAAGTATATCTTCTAACGAGGAATCTTAAGACTAATAAACCTAATAAGTCTTTAGATTATAAGAAGATAGGACTTTTTAAAGTTATAGAGAAAATAGGAAAGGTTAATTATAAGTTAGAACTTCTAATTAGTCTACTTATATACCTTATTTTTTATATATCTTTATTAAAGCCGACTTTATAGAATGCTAAGGTAGCACGAGAGCTAGACTTAGAAAGAGTTAAAGAAAGCGAATATATAGTAAAAGCTATACTCGCTAAGAAAATAGAAAATTAAGAACACTTTTATTTAGTAAAGTAAAAGGACTATCTTAGTTTAGATAATACCTAAGAACCTATAAAGCACTTAAGAAATGCTTTAAGAAAAGTTAAGGATTTTAATTAATAAAACCCTTAAAAGGAAAGTATTAGCTTCTTTAAGCTAGGATTTCTTTACTATCCTAAATAGTAAAAGTAAGAGAGAAATCTAAGATTAGATTTTTAAGAGAAAGATCTATAAAGATAAAAGAATAGGATTTTCTTTAAAGAATTCCTAAGGTTACTCTCTTTAAAGTAGGATTTCTTTAAATATTTAGGTAGTTTCTTAAAGGTTAAGAATAACTTAAGAGAAAAGAACGTTTATCTTTCTAGGTTTAAAAAGACCTTAAAGAGGAGAATATATAACGGAAACCTTATTCCGTTAGTAATCTTAAGTACTAAGGAAGTACTAATATCTAGTAAAGTAGATACCGCTAAATATAAAAAAGTGATTAGTAAAGTAGATACCGCTAGTTACGAGATATAACTATTAAAGTAGATACTAGTAGTTATAAGAGAGACGATATAGCCTAACGGTTAAAGACGGCTAGTATCGGCTATAAGCGGTATAGGTTAAATATGCCTATAATCGGCTTAGGTTAGCTTTAGCTAGCAACGGGATTTATATCGCACGATCGACTAATGCTTTATATAATTAACTAATGCCTCGCATAAAGCTAAGGTAAGAGGCCTTCCTTTTAAAAGAGGATAGAATCTCGTAAAAGGTTTTAAGATAAGGATATCTAGTCTTATAAGCTAGTTATAAGTAATAAAGCGTATATTACTTATAACTAGTAATAAAGATAGTATAAGCTATTTTTATTAGCTTAAAAAGTAGTTTAGTAACCTTATAAGTTATATAAGGTATAAGTTATAGATTAGTATATAAAAGTATATAAAAGCATATAAAAAGAAAGCCTTTTAGTAGCTTTAAAAAAGTATAAAAGGAGGTCTTTGCTCCTTTTTCCCTTAACTTTATTTTTTTTTCTTTTTTCTTTTTTAGCTAGTTTTAACCTAAGAAATCTAAATAATAAGATACCCTTACTTTATTTAGTTAAGTAGCTTATACTAAGTCTTTTTCTCCCTTTCTAGCTAGTAAATTTAAATTAAATAAATTATACGAAGCTACTTAGCGTATAAAAAACGCTAAAGGTTTTATAATATAAAACTAACTTATAAAAATCTTTATAAACTTAATAGCTTTAATAAAAAATACTTAGTATTTACTTACTTAATAAGTTCTTTAAGCTATTAAGTAAGAGAAAGGTATTTATTATAATTACGTTTATTTAATTATAATAAATAAAAGAAGAATATTTACTTTTATAATACTATAGCTAACTAATTAGCTATAAGCTAGTTTAAGATATTTAAAGCTTTCTTATCCCCTTATAAGCTTTATAAATAGTAGTTCTATTTTAAAGATTAAGGCTCTTAAACTTTATACTAAAAAATTAGCTAAGCTATAAAAGTTTATTACCTCTCTTAAAGCTTATTTTTAGTTTTATCTTACTATAATAAACTAAGAAGTAGTAAAGATTATGTTTATATCTAGTTACTTATAAGGCTTAGTAGCAATATAGTTTAAACCGATTCTTAAGGACTATATAGATAATAGTCTTAAAAATAAGAATTTTAAGATAAAGAATATTTTTAAGAATTTCGATAACTTTAAAAAAGCTCTATAAAAAACGTTCGGAATTATAAATAAGAAACGATTAGCAGAGCATAAATTAAGAAGCCTTAAGTAGATTATATCTTTATTAGCTTATATAGCTTAATTCCGATAAATAACTTCTAAGCTAAAATAAGAAGATAATCCCCTTATAACTACGTTTTACGAAAGACTAAAAGAAGAAGTTAAAGATAAAATTTACCGCTTAAATAAGCTAAAGACGCTATTAGACTATATTAGTCTAGCGGTCTAGATAAACGATAAGCAATACAAACGCTAGCAATAAAGAAAACACCGTTTAACTCCCGGCGGGGTTATTAAGAAAAATAATAAAAAGTAAAGGCGTAACTTAAGTTATAACGTAATAAACCTAAATACCCTTAAAGCAAGCCCGCTAAAGCCCGCTAAAAAAGCTATTTAATACTTTAACTATACGAAAAAAGGCTATATTATAAGAGATTATATTAAGAAAAGGAATTCCTTTAAAGGAAAGAATATGCCTATTTATAAGAATAATGCCCTCTTAGCTTATAATCCGTAATATACTTTACTACTACCTTTAACTAAGGATATTAAAATCGACGCTAAGCTTATAATACTAACTTTTAGTCCGTTAAAGACTAGTTCGCTTATAAAAGGTCTTTATAAAAAAAAACCTAAGATTAAGATAAAAGCTAAAAGCTTAAACAATTAGTAAAGAAATGCTTTTAAGACTAAGGATAATTATTAATATAAAACTTCCTTATAAACTATTAATAAAGACGACAAAAACGCTCCTTATTTTAATACAAACGTTATACCTTTAAATATAAAAAAAAGCTATAATCTTAAAGACCTTAAATTATAAGAAATAGATAAAGAGCCCTCTTTTAAAAAAGAAGATAGCGATAAGACTTATACTCTTTTTATAAAATATCTTAATATAGTAATTACTATTAAGGATAAGGTATATAAGTAGCTTTCTTAAATTAAATACTATAACGATAACTGCCTTATATACCTTTTAGATAAGTAAAGAAGCGGCTAGTTTCCTAAACTAAGAGAGACTTATAATAAACCCGCTATAACGATTAAAGAACTTACTACTAATACTAAGGTTTTTATAGAAAACCTTAAGGAGGATATCGAAGCTAATAAAGAAGAACTTTTATAAGAAAATACTAATAACCGGATTAAAATTAAATAACTTTTACTTTTTAAGTAATATAACGAAACGACTATTAAAAACCTTTAAAATAGTAACCTAGCTTTAACGAATAAGATAATTAAGCTAAAGGAAGATTATATATCTCTTTTTACGTATATTACTAATCTAATTAAAGATAAAGATAATCTTAAGAAAAAGAACGACGAGCTAGCCGATAAGTTTTAAGAAGAAATAAAATTCCTTAACTTAGCTATTAAAGATATATCTAAACGATATAGTAAGTATTTTAAGACTAATTATAATCTTCGTAATAAGAATTATAATTTAAAAATGCTTTTAAGAGTAAAGAGATTCTCGAAAGATATGCTTAAAAATTAGCTAAAAGCTAAGCAAAAAGAGATTAACGACTAAAAACAATAAAAAGAAATTAATTATACTAAAGGTATTAATATTATTATTAAAGCAATTAAGAACTTTAAAGCTAGTAGAAATTAAGTTTTTAAAGCTTATAAATAGCTTAGTTACTTAAATAGACTAATTCTATAAAAAGAATTAAGATCTACTAAAAAGTCGGTAAATAAGGTAAAAAACTAATAAGCTTAAGAATAATAAGGCTATTTCTTAGTAAATAGAACTTACTTATATTAAATAATAATTCTCGAAGTAAAAAAATAACCCTTATATTAAAATTAAGAGGACATCGCCTTAATATATTAATAGATTATAGTATAATAAGTAGCTATATTTCCTTTATAATAGTAAATCGTTTAAAATTACGTTATAAAAGAAAAGACAAGCCTTATATACTTCTTTTAGTAAAAGAATTACCCTTAAAGTATAATAATAATAAGATTATACTAAAGACTAATCCTCTTAAGTATATAATTAGGATTTAAAACTTTAAATATTCCTTTAATATCTTAGCTATTAGCTATAATATTATATTAAGACTACCCTTTTTATAAAAATGTAATCTTATAATAGATTAAGATAAAGGCCTTTTAAGGTTTAAAAACGATACTTTAAATATTCCTCTTTATAGTTTAATAGAAGACGACTTTAAAACAAAACCCTCGAATAATTTAAATACGGCAATACTTAATAATAACTATATAAAGAATAGTAATAATAAGGATAATAAAGCTTCTTATATAGATATAAATATCGTAATAATAAATATCGTAATAAAAGATAATAAGACGACTAGTATAACTAAAAATAATACGACTACGATTAGTATAATATAAGCAAAAATAACGCTAAACCTTAATAAAGAAACTAAAAGCCCTTAAGATAATTATAAAGCTACTTATAATTTATTAAGAGAAAATCTATTAAATACCTTAAAGAATATTAAGTAGCAATACCTTAAGTAAAAAGATAAGATTAAGAAGAAACAAAATAAGAGAAAGATTAAAAATAAGATATATAAGATTAGCTTATAGTGTTTAAAAGGTACTATTAATTTAAAGCACCCCGAAAAGCGAATATAGTATATAAGACGTTCGGAAGGTACTATTAACTTAAAATACCTTAAGAATCGTTATTTAAAAATACTTAGAAATATACTAAAAAGATATTTTAATATATTTACGCCGCTACCTAAAGATAAACTACTACTACGTGTTACGGGCTGTGCCGTGGGAAGAGCTATAGTTACATTATAGCGAACGACCCGGAGTCGGGCCAACGTATAGCTAAAGTCGTATAGGACTTTACTTAAACTTAGCCCGAGTTTAACCTAAACTTAACCTAAGTACGGGCTACTTAAGCGACCTCTATAAAGTACGAAGCTACGTAGCCTAAATAGAGATTTCCCCCTTCCCTCTTTAGCTTTAGATAAATAATTATTCGGCTATATACTATTAAGCTAAGTATATATAGGCCCTTAATATATCTAAAGCTCCTTTTAAACGAGGTTACACGACTTAGGAAGAGACTCGCTAACTATAATATAGCGCGAGTAAGAAGCCTACTTAGTATAGGGGGGCCGCGCTTATAAGGCCTAGGAGGGAGGGCTAAGAGAGGCCGATATCTAAATAAGGGTTAAATAAGCGATCCTCTCGCTATAAATAAGGGCCGTTAAAACGAGCTACTAAGTTTAAGCAAGCTAGTAGTAGATCTAATAGCTAATAAGCTAGTTTAAGGCCTTAATATAAAAGCTAAAGGAGACGGTAAGAATATATATATAAGGAGGGGCCGGCTTATTAATTAGTAGTTTAATACTACCTTATAATATAATAGCGGGGGCCGCAATACCCGCAATAGAGAAGGAAGCAACAAAGAAGAAGGACTAGCGGAAGCTACTCCTAGCGCTAAGGAAATTTAACGGCTAGCGGCGCCACTTTACGCCTTAAGCACAACATATATAAGAAAAGTGCGAGATCGACTAAGACTTCTTCTTAAGCTTAAGGGAGGTTTTCTACTTAATCTATAACTACTTAAATATAGGGCTATAGCAGACCGTAGCGACTTACTATAGCACCGGCGCGGACCGAGGCTACGACTAGTAAGAGTTCCTTAAGTACCTTAATTCGATCTACCTCGATGTCGATATCTAATCGCGGGCGGCGGCGGCTATCCGCATAATTAAATAAGGAGAGAACTAAACGTTCGCGGCGTTCCTCCTTAAGTTTAAGCAAAGACTCTTTAAGGCGGGAGGGGGGTTATAGCTATATAATATATAGATCGTGTTCTTAAAGGGCGCCTTAGGCCTTCGCCTTAAGGAGGCGCTTATAATAGTTAACCTCTTAACCTTAAGCTTCTTAGCGTATATTAATCGGGTAGCGTAGATCGCGGTAAAGCTAAAAAGGGTCTAGTAAACTAAGCAGCCGTTTTAAGGCCGGAAGAAGGCAATAAGGGGGGGGACTTAAGACCGAAAAGACTTAAAGGGCGATACTTTAATAAGTAGAATTAACGCTATAACCTAGCCGGGAGGAGGATAAAGCCGGCCCGATATATAAAGGTATTTCGCCTGCGGGATAACGGGGCATATCGCCCGCTTCTGCAAAAAGAAGAAAGAAGGAACCTTATAAGTAGCCGCGACTATAACTAAAGAGGTAACTAAAGTAGATTTTAATTTAGGAAAAAAGGAACCTTAGCGTAAAGTCGGGCGCTAAGGGAGAAGGAGAAATAGCAGGCGGCCTAAAGGTTAATAAGAAAGCACCTTACGCTAGACTTAGTACTACTTAGGGTTAGTATTAATAAGAAGAAGGGGCTTAACGCACTTATAGATATAGGCTATAACTGCTATGCCGTAGTAAGTAAGGGGGTAGCGATAAGGCTATAGATACCCTTCGCGGATAGGACGAGGAGGCTACTATAGCTTTTCTTAAAAAACGTACCGACGCTTTAAACGAAGGGGATCGTAGCGTTCGAGATAAAGATTAATAAGCACTTAAAATAGACATTCGCCTATATAGTACTGGAGTTAAGCTATAACGTGTTTTTAAGGAGACCGTAAATAAAGAAGAACGAGGTGGTTTACGATGCTAAGGGGGATCGGATCCGGCATAGAAAAGCGGGGATTTAGATCGGCCTTTAAGGATTAAAAAAAGCCGCGAAGATCGCGAATATCTAGGAGGCAAAGCTAGTAAGCGCCTCTATCTTCGCGGTAGAGTGCCGATAGGAAAGGGCTTAAAAAGATAGCCGGGGGCAATAATAAGCGCTTAACGTAAGGGCGGTTACGATAAAAGACGTAAAGAGAGCCTTTTAGCTAAAGATACTGGTTAACCCGGCGGACTATATCCCGGCTTAGGCACTATAGGCTTATCTAGACCTTTTCGCACCTACGAAGGCACTTAAGTAACCCCCGTTCCGACCGGGCGTAAACTACGAGATTTATCTTACCTTAAATAAGGACGGCAAGGAACCGCCACTACTATAAGGGCCCCTTTACGATATATCGAAGGAAGAACTCCTTATCCTCCGGAAAACCTTAAACGAGCTACTAAAGGCAAACCTTATCCGCTTAAGTAGTTCGTTAGCCGCAGCACCGGTATTGTTTATAAAGAAGGCTAATAGCTAACTACGCTTTTACTACGACTACCGGGCCTTAAACATAATTATAAAGAGGGACCGGTATACGCTACTATTAATTATAAAAACGCTTAAGATACTAGCGAAGGTATATTAGTTTACGAAACTTAACGTTATTATAGCGTTCTATAAGATTAAAATCGCAAAGGGCTACGAGTTTAAGACGGCCTTTTAGATAAGGTTCGGACTATTTAAATAGCAGGTATGCTTATTTAGCCTTATAGGAACGCCGGCTACCTTTTAGCGCTATATTAACTAAGTGCTAAAAGACTACCTCTATAAGTTCGTTATAGCGTATATAGACAATATTTTAATCTACTTATTAAGGTCGCTCCGCGACTACTAAAAGAAGGTAGCGAAGGTACTTAAAAAGTTATAAGAGGTAGGCCTTATACTAAACCTACGGAAATACGACTTTATAATAAAAGAAGTAAAGTACTTAAGTTTTATTATATAGGCCGGGGGTAAGGTTTGGTACGACCCGGAGAAGATCTAGGCTATCTAGACGTAGTAGGCGCTAAGGAACGTAAGGGGCGTTTAAAGCTTCCTTAGGTTTGTAAATTATTACTATGCCTTTATCCCGCTTTACGCTAAGGCCTCGCGGTGCTTAAACGGCCTCTATAAAAAGAACGTAACGTTCTTATAGACTAATAAGCACTAAGCCGCGTTTAAGTTTATCTAAGAAGCATTCTATAACGCGCTAATACTATAGCTATATAACCTTAAAAAGGAAACATACTTAAAGGCGGACTGCTCCGGATACGCGATAAGCGGCGTGTTAATATAAATAAGACTAAACGGGATACGTTACTTAATAAGGTTCTTCTTAAAACGACTTAACGTAGCGGAGTATAACTACCCGATTTATAATAAAGAATTGCTTATAATTATACGATATCTAGACTTTTAAAGGGCAAAGTTATATAATATACTAGCATTTATAGTATTAATAGATCACGGGAATTTAAAGTACTTTATAATAAAAAGGAAGTTAAATAAAAGGTAAAGTAAATAAGCAATAGAGCTCGCCTTATATAACTTTATATTAAAATACCGCTTAAGGAGGTTAGCGGTAGTACTTAACGCGCTTTCGCGCCGCGATTAAGATAAGCTAAAAGGGGCATTTAACGAGAGGGAAATAAGACGCGTAGTATAGATAATCCCGGATAGCGCGCGACTAATAAGACGTTAAGTCCCCCTTAGCGGCGAGCACGCGAACCTCCCGCGACGATTAATATAAGAAAAGCGCACTATCGCGATAATGCGAGAGGGGGATAAGAACGCGGGGTTAATCGCCTATATAAGTAAGGCGGACGACCCCGCACCTTAGGATAAAGGCGGGGCGAATAAGGGCGGAGTTCGGCTAAAACTTAACCCGAACTTAAGCTAAGACGCGCCCGAGGAATAAGTATAACCGGCCTATATATTTAATAAGTAAGAGATATAAGAACGGTAAATAGCGATATTATAAAAGGATAAAGAGTACTAAGCAGTATTCCGGGTAGTGCGAAACGGCGACCGGTCGCTTACCTTAAAATAGTAATTAAAGGTTTAGGTAAGTAAGTATATAATTAACGTAGGGGGGCGCCTTTGCTTCCGAGACCGACTTTAAGTACTAAGTAAGGCCTAATACTTTAAGGAGGGGGGGGACGAAGAGCTAAACGAGCTCTAGGTATTAATCGCTTAGCGGATATATAACTTAATAGCGGTAAGATACTTAAGGCGCGAGGGGACGCTTATAATGCTAGCCCGAGAGTTCTTTTAGCCGGGCTAGTCGTTAATAGTGCGCCGGCTTATCGCGAACTGCGGGCTATGCGGTAAGGGGTATATTTAAAGGTAACTTTAAAAGGGGCTCCTCTAACTATTACCGCCCCTTATATAGCTATTCGTATACTTAACGATAGACTTTATAGTTAACCTACCGCTAATAAGGACCGAGGGCTCTTAAAACCTTTAAGTAATAACGGACCGGCTAATAAAAGCGATAACTTTAAAAGCGATACTAATAATAAAAGTAGTAGTATACGCTATTAAGTTTTTATAGTCTTACTTCCGCTTTTACGGGATGCTAAAATCTATTATCTTAGATTAAGAGACGAACTAAATAAGGCAATTTTAAAAGGAATTCTACTAATAGACCGGGGTCTAAAAGAAACTAAGTTTAGCCTACTACCCGTAAACTAATAAGGCGATAGAACGCGCGAATTAAAAAGTATAGGTATACCTCCGTATATATATTTACTATAAGTAAAACGACTAAGGGGCATAGCTACCTTACGCTTAAGCGGCGCTTAATAACTAGGTAGTGTTAATAATAGGTATAAGCCCCTTCTTCGCTATATATAGGTACGATATTAAGCCGATTTAAATCGTATAGGAGGAGGGACCGCTTATACTAAACGCGGAGAGCGCACGTAGCCTTATATAAAGGATAAGGGAAGTTACTAACTTCCTTTAAACGGCGATCGCCGCGTTATAAGCAAGGTAAGAGGAGACGGCGAACCGGTCTTATACGCTAGCAAAAAGACTTAAGGTAGGCGATAAGGTATAGCTAGATATAAGGAAGTATACTATAGATAGGCCTTACTAAAAGCTCGACTAGCTATACTAAAAGTATACTATAATAAAGGTAGTTAGCTTATATACGGTAGAACTTAATATACTAAAGAGGGTATATAAAAGGCTATATATAAAGTTCCTCCGCCGCGTAGTAGATAACCCCTTACTTAGCTAAGTAGTCGACAACTACTAGCTATTATTAGTAATTAAGGAGGACGACGAACTAAAGTATATCGTAAAGAAGATTAAGTAAGCCCGGTAAAGATAGATTAGAAGGGGGAGATAGCGCTAAGTCTTAGTAAAGTAGTATAGGTACGCTAACCTAATATAGTAGCTAATTAGCGACTTTTAGGATATAATCGCCTTAAAGGAATTTAAAGGACGGTATAGCAATATAATAAAGAACGATAAGGGCGAGGCAGAAGGACGATAGTAGGCCGAGCTAAGTAATAAGGGATAGGATAAGGGAAGTAGCGGAGAAAAAGAGGAGAACCGGGAAAAATAAGAGGGAGTTTCGGGCTACGCTTAGTAGATATTAAGACGATTTTAAACGATAAGCATAAGGAGGACACGCTATAAACGCGTACTAAGCGTAGATAACGATAAGATAGATAGGGGATATAATAAGACACGATAAGATATAAAGCGGATATAAATAAGATATATAGAGAACTATAACTCGATTAAAGTAAACTACTTACTACCCGCCGATACTAATAAATTAACCTTAGACGTTAAGGTATATCTAGGCCTAGCGCGCTATAGTAATAGCACGAGCTAACTCTGTATATTATAGTAATTATTAGTAACGTCCTTTTAGCTAGTATTTATTAAGGATCGGAGAACATATATACGGGTTAGTGCGGCAATCCTTAAACGTCTTTTAAGATATATAATCTTAAAGCGCGTTTACGGCGGCGACCGTATCGCTAGTATATTAATATCGCGTTAACGTTATGTCCTATATAGTCTAAAAACGGGGACGTATAGGCAAATAGCGTAATCCGGCGCGGGCGTAAGCGAAATAATTACGGGCGCGGGGCGAGGCTTAATTCTAGCAAGCCCTATACTAAGTATCCGCGTTAGGAGATACTATATATCCGATATATATAAGGTAGGGGGGGCGCTATATAGTAGTACTATATATCGCGCTCCGCTTGCTAGGCGACGATAGCGGGCGCGAAGACTAATATAAGGGCGGTAGCGTATAGTCGCCGGGCGTGCTAAGAGGCGCCGGATAGGTAGATACCTACGATATAGCGGGAGATAGGGCCCGGGGGGACGTAGTAAATATATTAAGGCGCGGCGCGGCGAAGCTATTATAAGAGGGGGGCGCGCGCGTAAGTAGATTAGTAATTAAAGAGGGAAAAGAAGGAAGAGAGGGAGAGGGAGAGAAGAAGGGTATTTATGCCTAAGGACCGTAAGCGGCGGGTAGGAAAGACGTGCCTTAAGTACTAATATTAGCGGTAAGTAAGGGAGATACGTTATACCGCCTTAGCGCTATTAAGGACGACGTAGCGGCGTAAATAGGCAAGCGTATAATATATCCGACGCCTTAACGTAATATTATTTAAGGAGGCGTAAGCGTATAATTATAAGCATAATAAGGACGACTACGCCGATTAACGCTAAGTACGGAGCGGGGGGGGGGCGGGGCGCCGACATTATATACCCCGGTGCGCGACGGCTTAAGAGGGGGATAGTGTTACGGGCTATACTATAGGAAGAGCTATAGTTATACTATAGCGAATAACCCGGAGTTAGGCTAACGTATAGCCGAAGTCGCATAGGACTCTACTTAAACTTAGCCTAAGTTCGACCTAAACTTAACCTAAGTACGGGCTACTTAAGCGACCCCTATAAAGTACGAAGCTACATAGCCTAGATAGAGATTTCCCCCTTCCCTTTCTAGCTTTAGATAAATAATTATTCGGCTACGTGCTACTAAGCTAAGTATACGTAGGCCCTTAATACTATGCGATAGTTAAGATTACGAAATTAAGTTAAAAAAAGGCTTTAAGCTTAGATTTTATAAGATATATAACTTAAATAAGAAGAATTTAAATTTGTTAAAAGAATATATCGACGAAAACCTATAAAAAGGTTATATTAAAAAGTCTAAATTAGAATATAGAGCTCCTATACTATTTACTTTAAAGAATAGTAAAGATAAAGAAAAGGCTTAACTTTATATTGATTTTAAAGAGATAAATAACGATATAATAAAGGACTAAACTCCGTTACTTATTATAAGCGAGATAAGAGATAGATTAGCTAATAAATAGTAATATACTAAGGTTAACCTTAAATCTGCTTATAGCTAAATACGTATTAAAGAAAGAGACGAATTTAAAATAGCCTTTAAAACGTAATACGGACTTTACGAATTTTTAGTTATGCCTTTAAGATTAATTAATATACCGGTAACCTTTTAAAAGAGAATTAATAGTATATTAAATCCTTATTAAGACTATTTCTATATAGTTTATTTAGATAATATTATTATTTACTTAGATACGCTAAAGTAATACTATAAAGAAGTCGATATCGTGCTAAAAGCATTAAGAAAAGCTAGCTTATATATTTTACCGGAGAAATATAGCTTTTATATATAAGAAGTAAAACTCTTTAAGTATATAATTACTCCTTTTTATATAAGGATAGACTTATAAAAGATTTCTATAATTAAAGATTAGCTAATTCTTATAAATATTAAGGAAATTTAAAGCTTTATAGAATATATAAATTATTATAAGAAGTTTATATTAGACTTTTCTAAGATAATTATACCGATCTTATTAATATTAAATAAAGCTAAAACGGACCCTTTTAAGTAAAACTTAAAAGCAAACGAAGCTTTTAAAAAGATTAAAGGATTACTTATAAAAGAACCTATATTAAATACTTATAATATAAAGAAGCCGTTAAAACTTAAAACAGATGCTTTTAACTTTATATTAAGCGCGTAACTAAGTTAGCGCGATAAGAATAATATTCTTAAACCGATAGCTTTTTACTTAAAAAAGCTAGTAAGTATAGAGATTTATTATCTTATTTACAATAAAGAATTCTTAGCTATTATACACGCTTTTAAAGAATTTCGGCATTATATTTTAAGAAATAAATATAAATTTTAGGTTTATATAGACTATAAGAATATTAGTTATTTTGCTACAACGTAGTAGTTTAATACTAGGTAAATAAGATAAGCTAAATTCCTTTTAAAACTTAATTATAAGATTATTTATAAGAAAGGTTCTAAGAATAACTAAGCTAATATAATTAGCCGATAACCGGACCTTAACGATAAAAAAGAGCCTTATAAAGAGACCTTATTATTTTTAAATAATAATAGTAATTTAAAGTTAAAGACGTTATATATACTATTTAACGTATAAGGAGATCTTATTACTTTAGAATTACTTAAGAATTCCTATAAAAACCTAGATAAGAAAAGATATAAGAATCTTAAGTAAGAGGGAAAAATAGCGTTTTATAAGAATAAGCTATTCCTAACCTTAAAAACTAAGAAAATAGTTATAACGGATTTATATTCGCACCCGTTATATAGATATTAAGGTATTATAAAAACCTATAATAAAATTAAAAACTATTATAATACCTATAACCTTTATAAGAAAATCTAAGGAGTTATTAAGTTATATAAAGTATATAATAAAAGCAAGGCTATATAATATAAGCCTTATAGTAACTTAATTTTTTTAAAAGTTCCTTTAAGACCTTAAGACTTTATAGCCTTAGACTTTATTACGAAACTACTAAAGTTTATAGATCTTACGATTAATATAAAATACGATTCTCTTTTAGTTATAGTTAATTATCTTACGAAATACGGCTATTTTATTTTAACGTATAAAGCTATAGATATAGAAAAGTTATCTTATACTTTTATAAGATATATTATAGCTAATCGAGGACTTATAAATTTCATTATTTTAAATAAGGATTGGAAATCTATTTTAAATTTCTAGTAAGGCTTAACATAAGCCTTAAGTATAAAGTATAAATTATTTACTACTTTTTACTTTATTATAAACGGAATAATAAAACGATTAAATTAAACGCTTAAGCAATACCTTTAAAGCTATATAAATTATTAATAAGATAATTGGCCTTTTAAATTACTTATAGTATAGTTAGCGTATAATACTTCTTATTTTAAGCTTATTAAGAATACTTTAGTATTCGCGAATTATAGCTTTATACTTAAAGCTTATAGGTCTTCTTTACTTAAAGAAGTTATAGCTAAAAAAGCTATATTAAACTTTAAGTAGTTAATAAGCTTATACGGATTTATAAAATCAGAATTAAAATATATTACTAAGAAGATATCGTATTATTATAATAAGAGATAGTCTTTAAAACCTTCTTTATTTAAAGGCGATAAAGTATATCTTTTAATAAGGAATCTTAAGACTAATAAACTTAATAAGTCTTTAGATTATAAGAAAATAATACCTTTTAAAGTTATAGAGAAAATAAAAAAGTTAATTATAAGTTAAAACCTTTAACTAGTTTACTTATATACCTTATTTTTTATATATTTTTATTAAAGCCGACTTTACGGAATACTAAGGTAATAGGAG
>JAPEBW010001823.1:0-18429 GCA_027405785.1 Ophiocordyceps robertsii | reverse complement strand
GTATAAAGTAAGTAAGTAGTAATTAAGAAGCAAAATAAGTATAGGAGAGAGCGGGGGGGGAGCTATAAGTAAGAAGATTATAAAAATAAAAAAAGTATGCGAAAAGGTAAAGAAATAAATAAAATATATATATTTTTAGTTAATAATCTATTTAAGGTAAAAGGAGGACTAAAGCCTTTTTATATAGACAATTCTTAGGCTATAAATAACTTAAGTAATTAAGAAAAGAGCTTTTTATTTAGCGTAATTTATATAATAAGTTAATAGCTATTATTAAGTAAATAGTATATTTATAAGCTTAAAAATAAATTTTATAAAAAATATAAAGTAGCGTAGTAACTTAGTATAGGTTATATATATAATTTTTATATATACCTCTTTTTATTCTACTTATACCTTGCTTATATATACGTAAATAAAATAAAAATTAAAGTATATAAAATTATATAGCGGATTTAATATATATTTTAGCGTATTTATATTGTATATAATTTATACTATGTTTAGCTTATAGACTGCGGGAGAGTATACTTTTACTTTATTATAGCCTCTTTTAAAGGGTATTTATAGTATATAAGTGCGCTTTAAATATACTATAAAGTAAAGTAAAAAACCTTTAATTTAAGAAAAATTCTTTTATATAGCTTAAGAAAACCCTTTTTTTATATAAAAAGACTTAAGGATTTTAATCTTTTTTAAAAGAGAAAAACTTATTATTTTAAGTAAAGCCTCTTATTATTTTATTATTTAGAGAAAACCTTTATATAAGTAAAAGCCTTAAGGGTATATAAAGAAAAGCTAAAAAAGTAAAGAATAGCTAAAAACTTTTATTATAAGAACTTATATTATAACCTCTTTAATTTCTAGTAAATTTCGGAATTTATTAAATAGTATAAAACCTAATCCCTTAGTAAATATATTTACTATATTATCTTTAGATTTTATATAATAAACCTCTATTTCTTTTTCTTTAATTATTAAATAAACAATCTTTAAGTAAATATATACATACTAATTAAACGAAGAACCTATTAATTATATTTTACATTATCCCTCTTAAAAAAAAGAACGAACACTCTTATATATATATATATAAATAGCCCCTTATTATAAGCCCCTTAATAGTATAACACTTTATATATATTATTACTCCTCTATAAGTATTATAAGTCTTAGTATATTATAACACTGTATACGTATTATTGCTCTTTTATAAGTATTATAAGTCTTAGTATAATATAATACTTTATATATATTATTACTTTTTTAATACTCGCACTTTTTTCTTTTTATTCTTAAGGAAAAGTATTTAAGAGCGTTTATTAGCATTTCCTTATATAGTATGTTTTTAGATAAGCGGAGGGTTCTTTTCTTTATTAATACTTTATACTTTTACTATTTACTTAAGTAAGAGTTTATACTTTATACTTTTATAATATTCTTAAATAAGAAATAAGTAAGGTTTATACTTCGTGCTTTTATAATATACTTAAATAAGGGATAAGTTAAGGTTTTATACTTTATGCCTTTACTATATACCTTAATAAGAATTTATTATTTTATTTTTTAGTATTATTTCCTATTATATAAAGAGATTTTTTCTTTTAGCAGTATACTCTCTTTATACCTTTCCTTTCTTAGCTATATATAGTGTACTTTAATATAAGTATAAATTCCTTTTTATAGTCCTTTTTTAAGCTCTTTTCTTTCTTCTTTTAGTATTATTATTTTCTTTACTATATACTTATACTATTATTATTATTATTATATATATACCGCTTTAAGTTATCTTTTACCTTATTATTATACCCTTATTATTATATATCTTTATTATTATTATCGCTATTATCTCTTACCTATAAGCTTATATACTTAGCGTTATTATTATTATATTAATCTAGCCTATTAGCCTTAAAATATAGTAATAAGCTATATAAAGTCGGTATTATATCGTTCTTCTTTTAATAAAGAATAAAGGTAATCGTTAGTTTATAAAGAAAGTCGCTATTAATATATAGTTTCTCTTATATTCTTTATTAGTTCTTATACTATATTAACGTTTCTTAAAACTTTAAAGTTATATCTATTTAGCGCTTATTAATTAATATTACTATATAAGTCTTTATTAATACTTAGCTTAATTAAATTATTTTTAAGCTAATATAGTAAGAAGGATATTTTCGCGCTATTATTATATAGTCTTAAAGCTAAGATATAGCTTATTTTTACTTCGCTTATTAAGGAGCGTGTAGTATATATCTATTCTCTATATACTATTTCTTATTAAGGTATTAAGATAGTGCTTATATATTTTACGTTAAGGCTAAATAAGGTATATATTATTATATTATAAGTAATAAGCTTTTTATACTTTAAGCACGTTATTTACTTAATAGTATAGTTAATATAATAATTTAAGTTAATAATAACCTTTAAGTAATTAAAGTGCTTAGTAATAATAAGCTAAATAATTAAGTTAAGTTTATTAATAAGTAAGCTTTAGTTTATCTTATATTATAGTATAAGATTTAAAAAAGGAGGGGATTAGTCTTATCTTTCTTATATATAGTATATATTTTAATATTAAGAGATTTAATGTTATTAGTTATAGATTTTAAAAATATATTATATTAGTTTATATAATTTATTATATTATAATACTTATTATATTACTCCTTTAATTTAAAACTTATGTTTCTTTATAAAGATAAGATTTCGTAGCGCTTAGTTTAAGCTAGTCTTGAAAAATAAATTTTTAGGATTATCTTTACTATTAATTTATAATATTTTAAATATCTTATAGCGTTTATATAATTCTTATAATACTATAATATTAATTATAAGTCGTTTTTTATTAGTAGTGCTAAGTTTAATTAAGTACCTATAGAGGGAATATAAGCCTATATAAAGGATAAAAGACACGTTAAGGAGGCTAAAAGAATAGATAATCTTTTAAATCATAAAGTAAAGTATAAAACCGTTATTAATACTTTATACTATCCTATAAAGTTCGCTTATAAGTACGTTACTTATAACTTATTTATATTATATTAAAGACTAATATAAACTATTATTAAGGATAAAAAAAGAAGTTGTAGTATATAAAAGTTCGTTTCTTAAGATAATTAATATACTAAGTTATAATATAAGGTCTTTATTATTTATAAATAATCCGTTTATAAAAATATATAATTATAGTATATAAAGTAAAAAGGGGATAAAGCGAAGTCCGTAATTATAATAATCGATTTATTATTAAAGTTATATAATAAGTTATTTTATATCTTTATCTTTTAAGTCTTATACTTAAATAGTAGTAGATAAATTATATAAAGCTTTTAATTAATATATCAAAGTAATATATATAGCTTAAGTATATTAAGAAATATACTATTATTTAATATCGCTATTTATTATATATACTATAAATACGTTTTTTACTTATTCTTTTTATTAAATATAAATTATACTAAATATAAAGAAAATATACGTGCCGTTAAATTTAAAGGGTATTTACTTTATTAAGGTTATTTTTAGTTTTATTTAAAATTTAGCTTTATATAGTATATCTTCCTTAAAGCACGAAAAAGAATATATTATAAAAGAAAGGGTATAACTAGTTTAAAGGCTAGTAATACTAAAAGAGTTAAGGCTATTAGTCGTAAAAAGTAAGTAAGGGTTGTAAGAAGATAGTACAATATAAAGGTTTATCTTATAGTATAAGAAATATATTTTAAACTAATAAAGACCTAATTATGCTAAGCTATATAAAGGCCGATAAATATATAGAATTATCTTAAAGGAGTAAAGAGGGATTAGTTCTTAAGGAAGATATATAAGGATAGTCTTTATAAATGTATTATTTAATTAAACGTATACTTATATAATATCTTAGAGTTCTCTTTTTATATTATATATTAATTAAAGTAAAGTACTAAAAGTAAGTAAAAGCCTTTAGCTTATATATTAAATAGTAAGTAACTAAGTAAGGATTTTATCCTTATTATTATTTATATACCTTTATATAACTAATTAAGACTTTTTTTATAGTTTATCGTTTTTGCTTTTTATTTCTCGTATTAATTATATTTTAAGTATTTATATATTTTTATATTAAATAAAGTTAAAAAGAATAAAAGAAAAAACTTTATATACCTTAAGATTTAATATCTTAATTTAGTTTAATACTTTAAACGGTTTTCTAAACATAGTAATTATGCTTTATATACGAAATTATAATAAGAAGAAAACCTTTATATAAAAGCTTATAAACGCTATTAAGATAATATTAATAAACCCCCTTATTAATATAAAGGTAACCCTATCTTTTTTATTACTTATAGTATTTTATAAAGCGGGATAGAAAAAGAAGTTATATTTAAAGCTAACTAGCTTAAGTAACTAAACCTTATGCTACTTTTAATTATTATTATTAGTCTCTTCCTCCTTATCGTTATTATTATCCTCCTCCTCCTCCTCCTCCTTAAAAGTAGCGGCGGCGGCCTTTAAAGCACGGCGGCGGCCTTTTAGCTTAGATATTTAAGCGGCGGCGGTGGTAAACGCGTTAAAAGGGGCGGCGGCGGCGGGCATAATAAAGCCGGTAGTAGCGCTATAACGGGTAGTACGGGCGGCCGGGACGGGGGCGGCGGGAATAGATAAAGGTACTTTTAATAGCGCTATAAAAGTAGTATTTTTAAGAGAAATAGTTAGCGCTAGTTACTATAATAAGCGTAGTAAGGAGGAAAGGGGGGCACTTACTTAAATATATAGCTTATTTACTTAAGTTAGTATAAGTAATAGTAAGTAGCGACGGCGGCTTTTAATTATGCCTTAACCGCTTTATTACTAAGATCGGCCTTTTAAGCTAACTTAGCGGTAATAAAGATAGCTAAAGCCGCCTTATAAGCGCGGCCGGTATAAGTATAAGTAAAGCAACTATTATTAAAGTAACTTACTTACTTATAGTAAGTATAGCCTTATAATAAGTAGCGTATATAAGACTTATTATAAGTAGCGCTAAGTAATACTTACCGCTTATATTAAGTTATAAGGTTAGTATAAGGATAGCATATTAAGAGCGGACTAATAGCGCTTAACTTAGCGGTTTTAAGGGTAGTAAGAGAACTATTAAGGGGCGGGGTTATAAAGGCTAGTAATAATATAGTTACTTATTAAGGCGTTATTAGCTTAATTATAGCTAAAAAGGCGGCGGTAATACGGGCGGCGGTAGTAGTATAGGTATAGTACCTTAAAGGCTTAAAGTCGTTAACGAGCTTGAATATAAGTACTTATAAGTTAAATAATATATAATTTTTATAAATATTAGCTTAAAGGCGTTCGCTTTATATATAAAAAAGCAATACTTATATTATTATTATTATTATTACTATTATTAGCGCTATTACTACTATTAATACTACTAGTCTTACTAGTTTAAAGAGAACAGAAAGGAAAAAAGGGTTAAAAGCGGAGGGATAAAGCATTTATACCTTACGGCCCTTTACTTAAGGCGCGGAATACCGCGATAGTGGATAGGCCGCTTAATATACTACTAGGCTATTAAGGGCGGATATAATAGCCGCTTAATAAGTAAACGGGCCTTTTAATAAGTAGCTAGCTAATTAAGGGCGGGCGTTGGCGGCGGGTAGGGCTATTAAACCCGCTATTATATAGCCTTACTTATTATAATACGAGTCCCGCGCTTATAAGGCCGCGGACTAAGTAGCCTTTTATTATAGCTAATAGCCTTTAATAATAGCTAATAGCTTTAAGGCACTTTATATAGTAAGGAGAGCGGAGGTATTATATTAAAGTCTTTAACTTATAGGGTTATAAGGACTTAAGCTATAACTTTAGCCTTATTATATAAGAAAGGCCGGGTCCGTATATATAAGTATAGACCTACTATATATAAGCAAGCTCTTTATAACTTATTATTATAATACTATAAACGGCACTTATATACTAGCCTTTACTTACTTTATAATAATAACTATTAGCTACTATTAATAATTAAAGAGGATAAGAAGCTAAAGTATATTATAAAGATAATTTAATAAGCTTAATAAAAACAGACTAAGAGAGGGAGATAATTTTAAGTTTTTATAAAGTAGTATAATTACGCTAACTTAACTTAGTAGCCGATTAATAAATTTAAGATATAATTACCTTTAAGGAGTTTAAAGAAAGGTATAAAAACGCTAGAAAAAATAAGAAAAGTAAGGTAAAAAAATAATAGTAAATAAAGCTAAGAAGTAAAAAAGGGGATAATAAGGATAGTAAAAAGAAAAAAAAGGTTAAGAAAAATAAAAAGAAGTTTAAAGCTATACTTAGAAAATATTAAAACGATTTTAATTAATAAGCATAATAAAGATATACTATAAATATAATTAAAACGTATAAAGGACTATAACTTTATTTAAGCGAACTACTTATAGCTAGATAATACTTATAAATTAACTTTAAATATAAAGGTAATTTTAAGCTTAGCACGCTTTAATAATAATACGTGCTAACTTTATATATTATAGTAATTATTAGTATTATCCTATGAATTAATATTTATTACAGACTAGAGAATATATATATAAGTTAGTATAATAATTCTTTAACGTTCTTTATAATATATTATTATATAGTATATTTATAGCAGCGACTATATTATTAATATACTAGTATTATATTAATATTATAATATATAAGGCTTAAAAAAGAAGATATATAAGTAAATAATATAATTGAAAATATATATAAGTAAAATAGTTATAAGCTTAAAGCGAAGCTTAATTTTAATATACTTTATATTAAGTATTTATATTAAGGGATATTCTACGTTTAGTATATATTAAGTTAAGGAGACGTTATATAATAATACTATATATTGCGCTTTATTTATTAAGTAATAGCGGTAAGTATAACGATTAATATAATAAAGGTAATATATAGTTACTAAGCGTTTTTAAGAGCGCGGTGTAAAAAGACGCTTATAAGTAAGTAGGAGACTAAGTATAAGGAGCTAAAGTAAATGTATTAAGGCGCGATATAGTAAAACTATTATAAGAGGGGGCGCGCGTATAAAGAAATTAATAATTTTAAAAGAAATAAAAGAAAGAAAAAAAGGTATTTCTACTTAAAAAGCGGAGGCTGCGAGAAGGTAAAACATACTTTAAGCACTAATAAAGGAATAAGTAAAGGGGGCATATTATACTACCTTATTATTATTAAAAGAAATATAATAATATAAAAAGGTAAGCGTATTATACTTTTAGTATTATAACTTAACGTTATTTAATAAGATATAGTAGTATATAATAATAGGTATAGCTTAAGTATAAAAAGAACTACTATACTTATTAATAATAAGTATAAAGTTAAGGGCGGGGTATTAATATTATAAATACTACTATATAATACTTTAAAAAGAGGATAGTTTTATAAGCTATACTATAAAAAAGCTATAATTATATTATAGTAAAGGCTTTAAAGTTAAGCACTTTATAACTAAAGTTAAATAAGACTTTACTTAAACTTAGCCCGAACTTAACTTAAGTATAAGCCGTTTAAGCAATACTTATAAGTATAAAACTACTATGCCTTATAGTATAAAAATAAAGGATAAGGTGCGGACTAATTACCGCTAATTAAGGCTAGTGCTACGGACTAATTACTACTAGTTAAGGCCGGTACTACGGACTAATTACCGCTAGTTAAGCTAGTATAACAGACTAATTACCGCACGTAAACGTATATAAGAGTTTAAAAAAGTAAAAAGCTTAACTTTTCTTAAAGGCATATTTAACTACTTTATACTTAGTTCTTTATAATAGTTTTATAGATATTTAACTATATAATCTAGCCGTTTTTCGTAAATATAAAAATAAATTAAAAATATTCTTATAAAATCACTTTATAAACTAAGTATAGGCCTAGTCGGAAACACTATAAACTATAATTAAGGAAATTTCTTAAATATCCTTAAATATCTATTTAAAATCGCGGTAAAGTCTATACTATATCTTTAAAAGTGCTTCCTTAATAGAAAACGGTCTAAACTATAATTAAGATATCTTATAAAAATCCTTAAATATCCCTTAAAAATACTAGTAAAATCTATTTAATAGTTTTTATAATATCTTATACAGTTAAAAGCATTATAAACTATAATTAAATAACCTTTAAAGCCTTTTTAGTTATATTTTAAGGACCTTAATAAGGTCCGTTTAGTAATAATTATTACGTCTCTTTAAGCAATCTTTTATAGCGCGTATTTTAAGAGTTGTTACTATAAGGTTTTATAAGGCATAAAAAGTAAAGTAAGGAGTTTAAGCGTAACCGCTTAAATTCTATAATAACTTCTTTAAGTAAAAAAGAAAAGCCAACGTCCTTATTAGTTTAAAGTAAAAATAAAGTAAAGGGGGCGCTAAGTAATATCTTTATAATAGCGTTTTTACGCTATGTTTATAATACGTCGTCTTTATTCTTTTAAATATTTTTTAGACTATTTAGTTTAAAGTAGTTAGGCCGCTTAAAATAATAAGTAAATAGCTTTATTCTTAATCCTTATTACTTATTTAATTATATATCTTTATCTTTTTAAGGCGATTAATATATCTAGCTAGAGTTAGTAATAAGGTTTCTAACTCTTTTTTAAGCGTACGTTTAGGCGTTTATTAAGTAGTAAGACGTCCTTATATTAAGGAATATTTCGTCTCCCTTAATAGGATATATTATAAGAAACTAGCTTTATTTAAGCCTTTATCTTATATTATTATCTTACTTATTCTCTATACTATTTTTCATCCTCCGCTAAGTTTTTTATACTACTTACTAGCTTTATAGGCCTCTTATAAGCGAAATATTATATTGTACTTATTATTACTATTATAGCTATATCCCCGTTTTTAATACTAAGCTTTCCGACTTATCGTCCTTTTTATATAGTGCTACTACCTATACTTTCTTATTAATTAACGTGCGTTTAGCTATTAAGAAAGTATTAAGGTAAAGCTAGGCCTTTTAACTAATATTAATAAGTATAGTTAGTATTAAGGTATTAAATATCTTTATTCTTACTTAAAAGTAAGTAATAAAGTCCTTTATAGCTTTAATGCTTAATTTCTCGCTTTTAAGGTTTTCAATATATTTAATAATCTTAAAAAACGTCTTTATAAATTAAACTTTAAAAGCGAGAATATAAAGCGCGTAGTTAATATAATTAATAAGGTAAATATCGAAGCTTAAAAACTTTATTGCTTAAGTTAAATTTAAGTCGTATTTAAACTCTTAATAGGCCTATAAGTAAAATTTAGTATAGTTTATAGCTAAGCGGAAGCTCTCGATTATTATAATTTTATTGTTAAAGTATAGTCTTATAAAGCTAAGCTTATTAAAGATTATATTAGTTACTATAAGCAACTTTTATAAAATCAGATAGTAAAATATATCGCGAAGCTAGTTATCGTTATCTTTTTTAGCTAAGAAGGGACGGCGGATAAATAATAATAAAGTGCTTATACGCTTTAATATAGCTAAACTAAGTATAATAGATAAAAGAAAGAGCGTTTACTAAGCGGGACTAAAAAGGTCTTTATAACTTATAGTAGCTATAAGCTAAAAGGGGGATTTTATAGCACGGGCTAAACTATAAGTAAAGCGAGAAAGGGTTTTAGCTATAATAGCTTAAAACGTTATTATAAACCTAGCTATAAACTAATTAAGCTAGGTATAATAGAAACCCTATTCTATTTATAATCTTAAGTACTAAGAAGTACTAATATTTAATAAAGTAAATACCGCTAGATATAAAGGAGTAACTAGTAAAGTAGATACCGCTAATTATAAGTTATAACTATTAAAGTAAATACCGGTAGTTATAAGGAGTGACGATATAGCTTAACGGTTAGAGATAGCTAGTATTAGCTATAAGCGGTATAGGTTAGATACGCCTATATTCGGCTTAGGTTAGCTTCGGCTAGTAACGGGATTCGTATTAACTAATGCCTCGCATAGAGCTATAGTAGGAGGCCTCCCTTTAAAAGAGGATAGAATCTCGTAAAAGGTTTTAAGATAAGGATATTTAGTTTTATAGGCTAGTTATAAGTAATAGAGCGTATATTACTTATAACTAGTAATAAAGATAGCATAAGCTATTTTTATTAGCTTAAGAAGTAGTTTAGTAACCCTATAAGTTATATAAGGTGTAAATTATAGCCTAACATATAAAAGCATATAAAAGTATATAAAAGCATATAAAAGGGAAACCTTTAGGTAGCTTTAGAAAAGTATAAAAGGAGGTCTTTGCTCCTCTTTCCCTTAACTCCTTTCCTTTCTTTCTTTCTTTTTCTCTTGCTAGTTTTAACCGGAGAAATCCGCATAATAAAATACCCTTACCTTATTCGGTTTAGTAGCTTATACTAAGTCTTCTTCTCCCTTTCCGGCTAGTGAATTTAAATTAAATAAATTCCACGAAGCTACTTAGCGTATAAGAAACGCTAGGGGTTTCGTAATACTAAGCCTTAAATATATAGTTAAGAATAGTATAAATATTGTTTTAATTATTTAATTAAAGTAAGTTCCCGCTAGCTATTATAGCTACTATAAATCTTAAGAATATAATAAGGTTAGCTAGCTTAAAAGCGTTAAGTATTAGCTAGTTATTTTATTAATAAAGATTTCCGGCTACGCTTTAAAAAATATATAGGTAATAAGGGCTTTTAAATTATAAGAGCTAAGCGTAGGGTATATATAAATTACTATAAAAACGGCTATTTAAACTATATTATAGTATAGGGCTAAAAGGCGAATTATTTAAGTTAAGTATTTAAAGAAGGTAGTATAAGCCGTTCCTTATAGTATTATAATTTAAGTTAAATCTATCTGCTTAAGCGCGGTTATAAAAGGCGGCGTTAGTTTATATAAAAGCTTAAACCTAAAAGATTTAACTCTCGCTAAGGGACTTAAAGCTATAAAAAATAGCCGCTTTATTTTTTTAAATCTTAAAAGCCGGCTTATATCTTTTATATTAAAAACATAAAGGCTTATAGAAAAGTAAGCTAAAAAAGTAGTTAAAGAATAACTAATCTTAGCTATAAAAGACGTTAAACGATAAAGGAACTTAAAATAAAAGTATAAGTATTATAGGCTTAAGGTAAAGAAAGTTATATATATAAGAGTAATAAAAGTATAGCGGGCTAAGGCTAGTAGTATAACGAAATATAATTATAAAAAAAAGAAAAAAAAAGAAAAGATAAGCGGCGGAGAGAATTTAAATAAGCATGTTATAAGGCTAAAAAGGCTTTATTACTTAAAATAAATAACGGTATATTATTATTAAAATAAATAATTAACTTAAGTATAGTAAGTTATAGTTTCTTATAACTTATAGTAGTTTTTATGTCTTATACTTATACTTTATCGCTTAATTCTCTTAGTTAAAGAGTTTTATATTAAGTTATAAAGGCCGCGCGTTATACTTTTATTTAAACTACTTAAGTAGTTAACGTTTCTTATACCTTTTTAAAGGCTTTTACGATTTTTAGCGAAAAGACCGCCTTCTTATTTACTTATAATTTATAGCTACTTAGCTAGCCTTTTTAAGCTATAAGAAACTCTTTTTTTAGTTTACTGCCTTTTTTTATTATATAGCTTTATAGGATTTGTTTGACTTCTTACTTATTTAAGTAAAGTATCCCTTTGTTTTAAACTAGCTTTTAGTATATAGCTAGATCGTTTACTTAGCGTAGTTATGCTATAAATAGAATTAAGTAAATATTAAAGAATCCTTTTATATTTAACTAGTATATAAGCTATCTTACTTTAGCAGTAACCTTAAACGGTTTAGTACGTTTCTTTTAAAGTTTTACTAGTTTACTATTTATAATATAATAACCCTTACTAAGCTATAGCTAGACTTAGTCGCCGGGCTTAAATTTTCCCGGGCGGTGTTTCTTATTATATCTATCTTTTATAGCGGCCTATATATAAGCGATAGCTAACCTAGTTTTTTTTTATAAGACCTCTTAGTTCCGTAAACCTAAGTAGTAATAAAGGAAGTAAAGCCTGTTATTTATTTTTATTCTTATAATAAGTTCGCTTAAGGGTACGTAAATTACTAAAAAGAATAAATTATTAAGGCTAAACTAAAAAGCTATTTATAACTAAAACCCTATTCCGTTAATAGTCTTAAGTACTAAGAAGTACTTATAATTAGTAAAGTAAATACTACTAAAGATAAAAGAGTGATTAATAAAGTAAATACTACTAGTTATAAGCTATAGCTATTAAAGTAGATATTAATAGCTATAAGGAAAGACGATATAGCTTAATAGCTAAAGACGGCTAGTATTAGCTATAAGCGGTATTAGTTAAATACGCCTACATTTAGGTTAAGCTAGCTTCGTTTAATAATAGGATTAGTATTAAATAAAGTAACTAATACTTTATATAATCGACCGATACTTTTTATAAAGTTAAGGTAAAAGGCCTTTATTTAAAAAAGGATAGAATCTTATAAAAGGTTTTAAAATAAGAATATTTAGTCTTATAAGCTAGTTATAAGTAATAAAGTATATATTATTAATAACTAGTAATAAAGATAGTATAAGCTATTTTTATTAAGCTAAGAAGTAGTTTAGTAACTTTATAAGTTATATAAGGTATAAGTTATAAATTAGTATATAAAAGTATTTAAAAACATATAAAAGGAAAGCTTTTTAATAGCTTTAAAAAGGTATAAAAGGAGGTCCTTCCCTTTTTTTCCCTTAACTCCTTTTCTTTCCTTCTTTTTCTTTTTTAGCTAGTTTTAACCTAAGAAATCCGTATAATAAGATACCCTTACCTTATTTAGTTTAGTAGTTTATACTAAGTCTTTTTCTTCTTTTTGCGTTAATAAATTTAAATTAAATAAATTACGTAAAGTTACTTATTATATAGGAAATAATTAAAGTTCTATAATATAAAATTAGCTTATAAAAGTCTTTATAAACTTAATAGCTTTAATAAAGAATACTTAGTATTTTAAAACTTAATAAGTTCTTTAAGCTATTAAGTAAAGAAAGGTATTTATTATAATTACGTTTATTTAATTATAATAAATAAAAGAAAAAATGTTTACTTTTATAATATTATAGCTAACTAGTTAGCTATAAGCTAGTTTAAAGTATTAAAAGCTTTCTTATCCCCTTATAAGCTTTATAAATAATAGTTTTATTTTAAAGATTAAAGCTTTTAAACCTTATATTAAAGAAATAACTAAGCTATAAAAGTTTAATACTTTTCTTAAAGCTTATTTTTAGTTTTATCTTATTATAATAAATTAAGAAGTAGTAAAGGTTATATTTATATTTAGTTACGTATAAGGCCTAGCCTATTATAAAATCTAGCTAACTACGCTTAAACTCCTTACTTAACTTTTAAGGAGCCTTATAAAACCCCGCAATAAGAACGCTTAAAGCTCGCGCTATAAAGGCTCGCTTAAGGGGATATAACGGATATTACCGTTTAAACCCCGCTAAGATTTCCGAGATATAACTATAAAAGCTTAAAAGCCTATCCGACTATAGTTTACGACGTTTTAATTTAGAAAAAGCACCGCGGAAACTATTAAACGGATTTTATTAGTATTTTTAAGAGATATTTAAGGATTTCCTTAAGATATCTTAATTATAGTTCGACCTGTTTTTAACTATAGAAATACCCCGGAAAATATAAGATAGACTTTACCGTAATTTTTAAAGGATATTTAAGGATATTTAAAGGATTTCCTTAATTATAGTTTATAGTATTTTTAACTAGGCTTACGCTTAGTTTATTAAGTAATTTTATAAGGATATTTACGGTTTATTTATATATTAATAATAAACGGAAAGATAATATAAAAGAAAATCTTTAAAATTAGCTAAGAGGATTAAGTATAAAGTAGCTAGCTATACTTTAAAAGAAAAAATAAGCTTTTTACTATTTCTAAACCCTTATATACGTTTATATATAGTAATTAGTTTATTATACCGGCTTAAATTAATAGTAATAAGTTTATAGTACTAGCCTTAATTAGCAGTAATTAGTCCGCGCCTTATCCCCTTATCTTTTTATTATAAAGCATAGTATAGCTATAATATAGTTCGAACCTATTCTTTAGAATTATATATATAATAGTTTTAAAGAGAGGAATTTTAAAATAAAGAATATTTTTAAGAATTTTAATAACTTTAAAAAAGCTTTATAAAAAACGTTTGAAATTATAGATAAATAACGATTAGTAAAGTCTAAATTTAAAAGTTTGAAGTAAGTTACGTTTATATTAGCTTAAATAGCTTAATTCTAATAAAAGGATTTTTAGCTAAAATAGGAAGATGATGCTATTATAGCTATATTTTATAAAGGACTTAAAGAAGAAGTTAAGGATAAAATTTACCGCTTAAATAAGCTTTAGACGCTATTAAACTATATTAGTTTAGCGGTCTAGATAGATACTAAGTAGTATAAATACTAGTAGTTTAAAAAGGACCTTTTAACTTTTAGCGGGGTTATAATAAAAAATAATAAAAAGCGGAAGCAATACTTAAGTTATAATATAATAAACCTAAATACCCTTTAAGCGAGCTTGCTAAAGCTTACTAAGAAAGCTATTTAATGCTTTAACTATATAAAGGAAGCCTATATTATAAGAAATTATATTAAGAAAAGAAATTCTTTAAAGGAAGAAATATACCTATTTATAAGAATAATGCCCTCTTAGCTTATAATCTGCGATATACTTTACTACTACCTTTAAACGAGGATAATAAAATTAACGCTAAGCTTATAATACCGACTTTTAGTCTATTTAAGACTATTTATATATAAAAGGTCTTTATAAAAAAGAACTTAATAAAAAGAGAAAGATAAAAGCTAAAAGCGTAAACGATTAATAAAGGAATGCTTTTAAGACTAAGAGTAATTATAAGTTTAAAACATCTTTATAAACTATTTATAAAGATAATAAAAACACTCCTTATTTTAATATAAATATCATACCTTTAAATATAGAAAAGAGCTATAATCTAAAAACCTTTAAAATAAATAAAGAGCCCTTTTTTAAAAAAGAAGATAGCAATAAGCCTTATACTCCTTTTATAGAGTATCTTAATATAGTTATTACTATTAAGAATAACGCATATAAGTAGCTTTTTTAGACTAAATACTATAATAATAACTACCTTATATATCTTTTAGATAAGTAAAAAAGCGGCCAGTTTTTTAAACTAAGAAAGACTTATAATAAACCCGCTATAACTATTAAGGAACTTACTATTAATATTAAGGTTTTTATAGAAAACTTTTAAGAAGATATTAAAGCCTATAAAGAGGAACTTATATAAGAAATTACTAATAACCGGATTAAAATTAAGTAACTTTTACTCTTTAAGTAGTATAGTAAAACGACTATTAAAAATCTTTAAAATAGTAACCTAGCTTTAACGAATAAGATAATTAAGCTAAAAGAAGATTACGTATCTCTTTTTATATATATTATTAAATTAATTAAAGATAAAGACGATCTTAAGAAAAAGAACGACGAGCTAGCTAATAAGCTTAAAGAAAATATAGAATGCCTTAACTTAGCTATTAAAGATATATTTATACGATATAGCGAGAATTTTAAGATAAATTATAATCTTTATAATAAGATTTAAAATTTAAATATACTTTTTAAAGTAAAGAGATTCTTAATAGATATGCTTAAAAACTAACTTAAAACGTAGTAAAATAAGTATAATAACCTTTACTAATATAATAAGATAATTCGTATTTAAGGCGTTTTTATTAATAATACTATAATAAAGGATTATGCTTTAATTAAAGATATAGTTTTTAAAGCTATTAAGAAGCTTAGTAACTTAAAAAAACTAGTTCCGAGAAAAAGATAAGGATCCTTAGTATCGAAAATAGAATTAAAATCTACTAAAAAGTTAGTAAATAAAGTAAAAAACTAACAAGCCTAGGAATAATAAGGCTATTTCTTAGTAAAAAGAACTTGTTTACGTTAAATAATAATTCTTAAAGTATAAAAATAACCTTTTTTTTAAAATTAAGAGGATATCGCCTTAACGTATTAGTAAATAATAGTGCGATAAGTAGCTATATTTCCCTTATAATAGTAAATCGTTTGGAAATACGATAGAAAAGAAAAGATAAGCCTTATATACTTCTTTTAGTAAAAGGATTACCTTTAAAGTATAATAATAGTAGGATTATACTAAAAACTAATCCTTTTAAGTATACGTTAAGGATTTATAACTTTAAAGATTCTTTTAACGTTTTAGCTATTACCTATAATATTATATTAAGACTACCTTTTTTATAGAAATGTAATCTTATAATAAATAAAGATAAAAGCCTTTTAAGGTTTAAATATAATACCTTAAATATTTCTTTTAATAGTTTAATAAAGAACGACCTTAAAACGAAACCCTTAAATAATTTAAATACGGTAATAACTAACGATAACTATATTAAGGATAGTGACTATAAGAATAATATAGCCTCCTATATAGATATAAATATCGTATTAATAGATATCGTAACAAAAAACGATAAAACGACTAATATAATAAAGGATAATACGACTATAACTAGTATAATATAAGCGAATAAGACGCTAAACCTTAATAAAGATACTAAAGGCCCCGGAGATAATTATAAAGCTACTTATAATTTATTAAAAGAAAATCTATTAAATAACTTAAAGGTTATTAAGTAGTAATACTTTAAGTATAAGATTAAGAAACGGAATAAGAGAAAGATAAAAAATAAGATACGTAAAAATAGCTCGTAGTATTTAGAAGGTACTATTAATTTAAAACACCTTAAAGAGCTAATATAGTATATAAGACGTTTAGAAGGTACTATTAACTTAAAACACTTTAAGGATCGTGATTTAAAAATACTTAAAAATATATAAAGGAGATATTTCAATATATTTACGCCGCTATCTAAAGATACTCTAGTAGTATATAGTAGTTAGAATTATGAAATTAAGTTAAAAAAAGGCTCTAAGCTTAGATTTTAGAAAATATATAGCTTAAATAAAAAGTATTTAAAGTTAATAAAAGAATATATTAATTCAAAGTTATAAAATAATTATATTAAAGAGTCTAAATTAAAATATAGAGCTCTTATATTATTTACTTAAAAGAATAGTAAAGATAAAGAAAAAACGTAACTTTATATTAATTTTAAAGAGCTAAAAAAAAAAAAAACCGGACTCCGTTACCTCTTATAAGCGAAATAAGAGATAGACTAGCTAATAATTAGTAGTATACTTAGGTTAAACCTTTATCTACTTATAGTTAAATACGTATAAAAGAAGGAAACGAATTTAAAATAGCCTTTAAAATGCAATATAGACTTTACGAATTCTTAGTTATATCTTTAAGATTAACGAATATACTAGCAACCTTTTAAAAAAGGATAAATAGTTTACTAAATCCTTATTTAGACTATGTCTATATAGCGTATTTAGATAATATTATTATATAATTTAATACGCTAAAGCAATACTATAAAGAAGTTAATATAGTATTAAAAGTATTAAGACAAGCTAGCTTATATATTTTACCGGAAAAATATAGCTTTTATATATAAAAAGGAGAATTCTTAAAGCATATAATTAATCATTTTTATGTAAGGATAGACTTCTAAAAGATTTTTAAAGTTAAAGATTAACTAATTCCTATAAATGTTAAGGAAATCTAAAGCTTTATAAAATATGTTTAAATTATTATAGGAAGTTTATATTAGACTTTTATAAGATAACTATACTAATACTATAAGTATTAAAGAAAGCTTAAGTAACAACTAAACCTTAACGATAAAAGAAGCCTTATAAAAAGACGTTATTATTTAAAAATAATAATTATAATTTAAAGTAAAAGACGTTATATATACTATTTAACGTATAAGGAGATCTTACTACTTTAAAATTACTTTAGAATTCCTATAAGAACTTAGATGTAAGAGAGTGATTTTACTACTTTAATAAATCAGCTATTTAATCCTTACCTAATTAGCTATACATAGGGGGGTGTATAAATTATATAAAACCCGCATTAAATAGCCTAGCTTCGGCTCGTTATTTTCCAGGTCCTTACGTCCTTATACGACGTCTATAACGTTATGTGCGGAACTAAGGAGGTTGGGGTGGCTAGATAAAACAAGGATCCGCTTAGACCTAAACCAACCTTAACTAACTTTAAACACGAATTGCCGCATAAGGAAGGGACATACAGCCACGGGGTAAAATGCTTTGAAATCAGCATTCTTCGGGCTTTAGGACTACCCGAAGGCCGGTCCGGACATGTCACTCCGTTCCCTCACATTTATCTATAAAAGGCGAATCTGCCGCCACTAGATAGCTAGAGATTTGATAAGCACTCACGCACTCAATTCTTC
>JAPEBW010001822.1:0-18460 GCA_027405785.1 Ophiocordyceps robertsii | reverse complement strand
CAAGCAAAAGACTAAGATTAAGCTATGCTAACTAAACTAACTAAACTTATAAGTCTAGATACTTAAGAAATACAAGAGCTTCCTAGTAATAAGGAGGCTTTAGGAGGCCAATAGGTCTATAGAATAAAAAAGGATAATAAAAATAATATAACTAAATATAAAGCTCGCTTTATAGCATAAGGCTATAAGTAAATATACGGCTTAGACTATATTAAAACCTTCTCTACAACCGCTAGACCTAAGTTTACTAAACTCTTATTAATGCTAGCTATAACTAATAATTAGCAAATACTGCAATACGATATAAAGAATGCATTTATATATATAGATATAGATATAAAAACATATATAAATATACTATAGGGTTATAAAGACTATATTATAAATAAAGACCCTAAATATAAAAATAATAAAAATAATAAGCAGTATAATAAAAATAAAACGCTAGTTGCAAAATTAAAGAAAGCTTTATACGGTCTTAAATAAAGTCCGATACTTTAGTATAACTTATTATCTAAGGTCCTAAGCGAGTAAGGATTTTCCTGCCTACTTATAGACGAAGGGGTATTTATAAACAATAAGCTATATATAGCTATATTAGTTTACGTAGACGATCTTCTGTTCTTTAGGCCTATAGAGGATTCTATAACTTGCATAATTAATAAAATAAGTAAGGTCTTAAAGATTCAATCTTTTAGCAAAGTAAAAGACTTCTTAGGAATGACTATAACTATAAACAGAGCGAAAAAGGACATATATATATCCTAAGAAAAATATACCCTTAATAAGATAAAGGAATTTAATAAACAAAATATTAGAACCTTAAAAACCCCTACTATAAAGGGAGTTAAATTAAATAAAACAGAAGACTATATAGCTATAAAAGAAGATATCTTATTATATTAAATGCAAATAGGCTTACTATTATTTTTAGCATTGTTTTTAAGGCTAGATATATTATACGCAGTAATATTATATGCTAGATTTGCTTCTAACCTAAAAATACCACATTTTAAAGCACTAGATACGATCTAGAAATATTTAAATAAATATCCTAGCTTAGGCATATACTATAACTATAATATAGCATTTAATATGTTATTTTTCAAAGCCTATACTAATGCTAATTAGGCTAGTGATCTTATAGACCGTAGGTCGGTCTCTAGATACTGTTTCTTTATAAATAATAACCTTATAAGCTAGGCTTGCTAAAAATAAAAATCTATAGCACTCTCTATATATAAGGCCGAATATATAGGCCTTAGGGAGGCTAATAAAGAAGCTTTATATTTATATAGCTATTTTAATACTATAGTGGAAGGAATGTCTATAAATATACCTAAAAATAAAGTCCTTATAATATTTATAGATAATTAATCTGCTTTAAAAATAGTAAAGAATCCTAAATCACATAAGCTAAGAAAACATATAAGCTTAGCATATAACTTTACGCGTAATAGTTTTAAAGAAAAAGAGATAGAGGTCTATTATATAAAATCTAAAGATAATATAGCAGATATATTTATTAAGGGATTAGGTTTTATACTATTTAATAAATTCCGAAGTTTACTAAGAATTAAAGAGGTTATAATATAAATTCCTATAATAGAGGTTTTTAGCTATTTCTTACGTTCTTTAGCTTTCCTCTATATAACCTAAGGTTTTTTCACCTATATAAAGGTTTTTCTTAGATAATAAAAATAAAGAGGTTTTACTTAAAATTATAATAAGTTTTTCCCTTTAAGAAAGATTAAAAAGCTTTAAGTTTTTTCCTATAAAATAGGTTTTCTTAAGCTATAAACAAAAGAATTTTTCCTTATTTAAAGGTATTTTACTCTACTTTAGTAAGTATGTCTAAAGCGCACTTCTATACTATAAGTACCCTTTAAGGGAGACTATAAAGGAGTAAAATATACTCTCCCGCAGCCTATAGGCTAAATACAGCATAAATAGCATATAACATAAATACGCTGAAATATACATTAAATCCGCTATACAATTCTGCATACTATACATATTTTTTTTACATTATTCCACCCACACATAAGCAGGATATAAGCAGATTGGGAAGAGGTGTGTGTGGACACTATATGCATAATCCGTGCTAAGTCGCTGCGCCACCTCGTATTCCTTGCGGGATTAATCCCTAGGCTTAAAAATACAATATTAACCTAATAACAGCTATTAGCCTACTATGCATGACTGCGCTAGACAGGGGGCTCTTTTCCAAATCACTTAAGTTACTTATAGCTTAAGAATTGTCTATATAAAGAAGCCTTAGTCCCCCCTTCACCTTAGATAGATTATCAACCTTATACAAACACATCTCACCTATTTCTTTACCTTTTCGCACACTCTTTACATCTCTATAATCCCCTTACTCGTGGCTATAAGCCTGCTCTCTTCTGCACCTATTTGCTTCTTAATATCTCTTATAACGTATCCCGCCGGGGAATTTAAGTATTTTTTAGCGCGGAGACTTCTTACTACTTAATAAGTGCCCGGACGCACGCCTTAAAGGAGAATTAGAAAAATTTACTATAAGTTTTAGCTAAACGCGCTAATCGCCTTAATAAGAATAAAGATATACGACTAAGTAAAAGGTAAGGATTTATAATAAAAGCCGCTTACTAGCTATCTTAAGCTACTTAGCTACTATTAGCTAAGTAAGCTGAAAAAACTATTAAAAAGATAAAGACGGCGTACTATTAATATAGCGCGAAGACGCTACTATAAAGCTATTACTTAGCGCCCCCTTTACTTTTTTCTTACTTTAAACCGATAAAGATATTAGCTTTTCTTTCTTACTTAAGGGAGGTATTATAGAATTTAAATAGCTATGCCCGGACTCCTTACTTTACTCTTAAAAAAGCCTTATAAAACCCCGCGATAAGAACGCTTAAAGCACGCACTATAAAAGCTCGCTTAAGGAGATATAATAAATATTATTAAGCGGACCTTACTAAAGTCTTTAAGATACTACTATAAAGGGTTAAGAGCTTACTTAACTATAAGTTACGATATTAAACTATAGTTTATAATATCTTTAACTATAAAAAACACTATAAAAACTACTAAGCGGATTCCGCCGGTATCTTTAAGGGATATTTAAGGATTTCCGCGGGATATCTTAACTATAGTTTAACCCGTTTTTAACTAAGCAAGCACCTTAAAAAATATAAAAGAAACCTTACTGCGATTTTAAGGGATATTTAAGGATATTTAAGGGATTTCCCTAACTATAATTTATAGTGTTTTTAACCGGGCTTATACTAAGTTTATTAAGCGATTTTAAAAGGATATTTATAGTTTATCTATATACTATAGATAGTATAGTTAAAGACCCTTAAAATTAGCTTAAAGAACTAAGTATAAAAGTAGCTAGCTATGCTTTTAAGAATAAATAAGCTTTTTACTATTTTTAAACCTTATATACGTTTATATATAGTAATTAGTTTATTATACTAGCCTAACTAGCGGTAATTAGTCCGTAGTATAAGCCCTAACTAGTAGTAATTAGTCTATAGTACTAGCCCCGATTAATAGTAATTAGTCCGCGCCTTATCCCCTTATCCTTATGCTATAAGGCGTAGTATTAATACTACGCTTTATAGTATAAGGATAAGGGGATAGGGCGCGGACTAATTACCGCTAGTTAAGTCCGGTACTATAAACTAATTACCGCTAGTCGGGGCCGGTACTACGGACTAATTACTGCTAGTTAGGCTAATATAACAGACTAATTACTATATATAAACGTATATAAGGGTTTAAAAATAGTAAAAAGCTTATCTATTCTTAAAGGCATAGCTAGCTACTTTATACTTAGTTTTTTAAGCTAATTTTAAAGATCTTTAACTATACTATCTATAGTGCGTAGATAAACCGTAGATATCCTCGTAAAATCGCTTAATAAACTAAGTATAGGCCTAGTTAAAAATACTATAGACTATAGTTAAGGAAATCCCTTAAATATCCTTAAATATCCCTTAAAAATCGCGGTAAGGTTTATCCTATATTTTTTAAAGTGCTTTTATAGTTAAAAACGGGTCGAACTATAGTTAAGATATCCTATAAAAATCCTTAAAAATCCCTTAAAGATACCGGCGGAATCCGCTTAATAGTTTCTATAGTATCTTTTATAGTTAAAGATATTATAAACTATAGTTAAGTAAGCTATTAACTCTTTATAATATTATCTTAAAGACCTTAATAAGGTCCGATTAATAATATTTATTATATCTCCTTAAGCGAGCCTTTATAATATATACTCCGGGCGTTCTTATTGCGGGGTTTTATAAGGCTTCTTTAAGAGTAAAGTAAGGAGTTTAAGCATAGCCTTTTAAATTCCTTAATAACTCCTTTAAGTAAGAAAGAAAAGCTAATATCCTTGTTAGTTTAAAGTAAGAATAAAGTAAAGGGGGTGCTAAGTAATAGCTTTATAATAGCGTCTTTACGCTATATTAATAATACGCTATCCTTATTCTTTTAATAGTTTTTTCGGCCTATTAAGCTAATAGTAGCCGGGTAGCTTAAAATAGTTAGTAAGTAGCTTTATTATAGATCCTTATCTTATATTTAGTTATATAGCTTTATCTTTATTAAGGCGATTAATATATCCGGCTAAAACTTATAGTAAAGTTTTCCGACTTTCCTTTAAAGTATATATTTAGGCCTTTATTAAGTAGTAAGGAGTCTTTACGCTAGGGAATGCTTAAGTTCTTTAGCGGGATATATTATAAGAGACTAGCTTTATTTAGGCCTTATCTTATATTATTATCTTACTTACCCTTCTTACGCTATTTTTTAATTCTTTACTAAGTCTCCCGTTTTATATACTAGCCTTATAAGCCGTTTATAAGCGAGATATTATATCTTACTTACTACCGCTATTATAGTTATCCCTTACTTTTTATCGCTAGGCTTTTTAACTTATTATCTTTTTTATATAGCGCTACTACCTACTCCTTTCCGCTAACTAACTCGCGTATAGCTACTAAGAAGGTATTAAGGTAAAGGTAAGCAATCTTATTAATATTAATAGGTATAGTTAGTATTAAGGTATTAATCGTTTATATTCCCGCTTAAAAGCGGGTAATAAGGTCCTTAATAGCTTTAATACTTAACTCCTTACTCTTAAGGTTTTAAACGTGCTTAATAGTCTCGAAAAACCTTTATATAAAGGGGGCCTTAAAGGTAAGAATATAAAGCGCGTAATAAGTATAGCTAATAAGGCGGATATTAAAGCCTAAGAACTTTATTACTTAAGTTAAAGTTAAGTCGCGTTAAAACTCTTTACGGGCCTATAAGTAGAACTTAGCGTAGTTTATAGCTAAGCGGAAACTCCTAATTATTATAATCTTATCGCTAGAGTATAGGCTTACGAAGCTAAGTCCGTTAAGTATTATATTAGTTACTACTAGCGGCTCTTATAAGATTAAGCGGCGGAATATATCGCGAGGCTAGTTATTACTATCTCCTTCGGTTAAGGAAGGACGGCGGATAGACTATAGTAAGGCGCTCGTGCGCTTTTATATAGCCGGGCTAAGCGTAGCGGCGGGCGGGAAGAGCGTTCGCTAAGCGGGACTAAATAAGTCCTTAAGGCTTATAGCGGCTATAAGCTAAGAAGGGGATTTTATAGTATAGGCTAGACTATATATAAAGCGAGATAAGGTTTTGCTATAATAGCTTAAGACGCCGCTATAAACCTAGCTATAAACTAGTTAAGCTAAGCCTTAAATATATAATAAAGGACGGCGCGGACGTTATTTTAGTCGTTTAGCTAAAGCGGGTTTCCGCTAGCTACGGCGGCTACTATAAATCTTAAGACTATAATAAGGTTAGCTAACCTTAAAGCGTTAAGTATTGGCTTATTATTCCGCTAATAAAGATTTCTAGCTACGCCTTAAAAAATATATAAGCGGCGGGGGCTTTTAAATAGTAAGAGCTAAGTAAGAGGTATAGCTAAGTTACCGCGAAACTAGCTATTTAAACCTCGCTATAGTATAAGGCTAAAGGGTAAGTCGTTTAAGTTAAGTATTTAAGGAGGGTAATATAGGCCGTCCCTTATAATACCGTAGTTTAAGTCGAATCCGTTAGCTTAAGCGCGGCTGTGGAAAGTAGTGTAGGTTTATATTAAAGCTTAAACTTAAAGGTTTTAACTCTTATTAAGGGACTTAAGGCTATAGAGGATAGCCGCCTCGTTTCTATAAAGCTTAAAAGCTTATTTATATCCTTTATATTAAAGGTATAAAGGCTTATAGGAAAGCGGGAAAAAAAGGTAATTACGAAATAGCTAGTCTTAGCTACGGAAGACATTAAACGATAAAGGGACTTAAAATAAAAGTATAAAGATCGTAAGCTTAAGGTAGTAAAGGTTATATATATAAGAGTAAGCGAGGTGCGGCAGGCTATAGCTAGCGGTAAAAGGAAATATAGTTATAAAAAAAAGAAAGGAAAAGAGAGAGGGCGGGTAGTAAAGAGAATTTAAATAAGGATACTATAAGGCTAAAAGGGCCTTATTACTTAAAGTAAACAGCGGTATATTATTATTAAAATAACTAATTATTTAAAGCATAGTAAGTTATAGTTTTTTATAACTTATAGTAGCTTTAAAGTCTTATGCTTAAGCTTAACCGCTTAATTCTCTTAATTAAAGAGTTTCGTATTAAGTTATAAAGGCCGCGTATTATACTTTTATCCGAACTACTTAAGTAGCTAATTCCTCTTATGCTTTTTTAAAGGCTTTTACGATCTTTAGCGAGACGACTGCTTTTTTGTTTACTTATAAGTTATAGCTACTTAGCAAGCCTTTTTAAGCTATAAAAATCTCCTTCCTTAGCTTTCCGCCGCCTTTCTTTATTATATAGCTTTATAAGATTCGTTTTACTTTTTACTTATTTAAGTAAGGTATCCCTTTATCTTAAACTAGTTTTAAGCATATAGCTAGCTTATCCGCTAAGTATAGTTATACTATTAAAACGACCGGATAAATATTAAGGGACCTTTTTATATTTAGTTAGTATATAAGCTATCTTACTTTAGCGGTAACTTAAAACGGCTTAGTACGTTTTTCTTAAAGCTTTGCTAGTTTACTATCCGCGATATAATAGCCTTTACTAAGCTATAGCTAAACTTAATCGCTAGGCTTAAATTCTAGCGGGCGGTATTTCTTATTATATCTATCTTTTATAGCGGCCTAAGTATAAGTAATAGCTAACCTAGCTTTTTCTTATAAGACCTTTTTATTTTATAAATATAAGTAGTTATTAAGGAACCGGAGGCCGTTATCTATTTTTATCCTTATAATAAGCTTACTAAAGGCCGCGTAAATTATAAAGGAGAAGGAATTATTAAGGCTAAACTAAAGGGCGATTAGTATATTAGTTTAGTATAAGTTTAGGAAATTAGCGGTAAAGAATCGTAGCGCGATTTCTATAGTTTAGTTTTGCCTTTTTAATAGGCCGTCGGTTTAAGGGTACTAAGCGGTAGATATAAAAAGCTTTGATTTAAAAGCTTGCTATAAAGTCTACTAAAAAGCTAAGGTAAACTTTATATCTTAATTAAAGATTATCCCTTTTAAAATCCCTTAATTAGCGCGGAGTAGTTTAGTATATAATGCTTATACTTAGTCTTCCGCTATAAACTAGTTATTACTTAAAATAAGGAGATATATTTTTAAGAATTTATTAGTTATAGTTAGTAAGGTATTAAAGAAGTTCTTTATAAGATCTTTTTATAAGGATTGTTTAGCTTAAACTACTAAAAGCCCGGTAATAAAGTCTTTTGCTATTATATAGTATAAAACTAGCGGGCTTTAAATTAAGATAAGCTACCTTAGCGTCTTACCTTAATTAGTTTAGTTATAGTAGTAAGTATTATAGCTATCTATAACCTTATCTTTATATTTACTAAGCTATAAGATCGAGAAGCTTTTTAATAAATCTTACTATATATAAGTGCGGCTAGCATAAAAATATCTAGCGTAGGCGTTTTTAACGATCTCCTTAGCGTAGGTCTTAAGGATATATAGTCTTTAGCGTTTATCGTTCTCTATAAAGTATAGTAACCCTTATAACTAAAAGAATAAAAGTCCGGGGACCCTGTCCTTATCGCTAAGCTACGCTATGATTTTTACTTACTATATATCCTTTATATATCCGTCGATTATTTTTTAGCGGAGCGGCAATTTAATTAATGCTTTTATATAAAGGAACACGTAGTCCGTTATCTTATCTTCTTAAATACGTTTTAATTCCCCTTCTTCGGTTAAGGATACTAGCTTATCGTCTTAGTGCGGTAGATATAAGAGCGCGTTTAGTATAACGTTTTTAACGCTTAGGATATAGTATACCTTAAGCGGGAATTAGCTTAAGTATTAAAACGCAAAGACTAGCTTATCGTTAGATTTTATACTAAGAAAAAATAGGGATTTCTAGTATATAATTTTATAGGTGCTTATATAGTCGGTAAAGATAATTACTTATAGCGTTCTTACGGATAGTACTATAGTGCGTAACTTATATACTACTTATATTAAACCGGCTACTTTAAGTTTTATAGGCTAATATCGGGGTACTCCGCCTTAAAGGGCGCGGCTTAAGTAAACGATAAGCTAAACCTTAGTCCGGGCTAATAGCGTCTTTTTATCTTATTTTATACCTTCTTTTAAGTAAAAAGCTATAGCCGCTACTTCGTATTCTTAAGATATATCGATTTAGATAAATAGTTATTAAGCGGGGTGAAAGTAATAAATCGTTTAAAGCTCGGTAAGTTTCTTAGTTAAAATTGCGAAGGCCTTTTCTTTTTCCGGAGTAGGCTAAAAAGCGGCTTTTACGGCGTAATAAGCCTATCCTTAGCCTCTTAAGGGGACTCCTTCTTCTTATCTTACTTAGAGTAGCTTTATCTTTTATTTTTATAAGATATTAACTTCCTTAGCGAAATGCGGGACTATATAGCGTAGCTACTTAGTAAGGCTAATCTATTTCCTAAGCTATTAAAGGTTCTTTAAAAACGCGATATCCCTTAAGGCTCGCACGCGTTTATTTATATTTATTAAGCTAATAGCGTTTACTTTAAATTTAAGGAGCTATATAAATAAGTACGCTAAAAAGGACTTTAGTCCGGATAAGGTAATATTATAATCGTAAAAGGCGCGGAATACGGCCTTTAAATATTAAAGGTATTCTTTAGCTATATCGGAGTAGATAATAATATCGTTAATATAAGCCGCTACGTATTTTTAGTATCTATAAGGAACGTTATTAATAAACCTTTAAATATATGCCGGGGAGTTCTTAAAGCCTATAAGTATTATTAATAATCTTTTTAGCTTATAATAGCTTATAACTATAAACCTTTCTTTATAGTCTTAATAGACTAAGAACTAATAAAAAAACGATTATATATTTACCGCACTAATAAACTTCTTTCCTTAAAGGCGTTTAATTATATCGCTTTAAAGGGGTATTAAGTAAGCGTTTAAAATAATAATAGCGTTAATCCCCTATAAGTCTATAACTACTTATCCCTTTTTCTTTCCGTTTACTATCTTCTATACTATAAATACCGTCGCTATAAATAAAGTTAGCCTATAAACTTATTTTAATCTACTTTATGCGGTTAGCTAGCTAAATATTATATTTACTACCTTCTTATCTTTATTGCTTAATAGGTATAATCTTAATATAACTTATTAGTATTGCTATTCTTTTACTAAAAGAATACGTATATATTCGGATTTATCTATATATATTACTCCCTTATCTTTTTAAAGGCGGGGAAACGATTAAAGGATATCTTAAACTTTTAATACGTATTTTAAGTCTTTAGCGTAGATCCGGACGCCTTTATTAGTAGTAAGTTCGGGTAAGTCTTTAGTTTGGCCGATTCTAAGTTTATAGTTTATAGTAAGATCTTTTTATAAGAAGTCCTTAATAAAGTCTATTTTATCCGGATTTTCTATAAAGGCTTCCGCTAAAAAAGTAGTAGTATTAACCTCGTTATATAGCTAAAACTACTTATTAAGGTCTATAATTATCCTTACCTTTTAGCCTTAGCAAAGCACTAGTAGTTCCTAAAAATAGTTTATCGCTATAAAGCTTTTATAATCCTATATTATTATCTAGGTAAGCTTAAGGTTATTAGGGAAAAATATTATATTACGTCTTAATAGCGGCGCCCGGACTTATATAAGTAAAGCGTAGCTAGAACTAGCTAAAATCGTTATAGTAATAAAGTAAATTACCTATTTATATATTATTAGTCTTAGCTAAACTATCTTAACTTCTGCTTTAATCTTTTTATAGGCCTTAATTTATAAAACCGATATAAAGTTAATAAAGTCCTTTTAGTAAGGAACTAAAAAGTCTTAGCTAAGTAATATATTAGCCGCTAAGCGTTTTACTATCTAAGCGCTAATCCTTACCTTTATAACCGCGAGGCTGCTATCTAGCCTTCTTAGTATATACGCGGTAAATTCCGCTTATTTAATAGTAGCTATCCTTTTTACTCCTTAAATAAGAATTTATTAAGAGGAGTTTATAGTTATATTTTAAAAGGTCTTTACTAAGTTAGCTTAAATAAGGCTTTAGTCTACCTTAGTGTTTATAAAGGCTTTAATACTTATCTTAGGCCTTTCTTTTTTATAAACTAGTAAGCGTATATAAGAAAATCGTAATAGCTTATTAAGGTTTAATAGCTAGATATTAAGGGAAGCCTTAACTATTTAAACGCTTTAAAGCTTTTAAATAACTACTTACTATACTAAGCTATATCTTTATATAGCAATATCTTAGTTAAGGTTAAGGGGGTGTTTATCTTTAACGTATCGGTAAAGCTTATTCTTTAAGGGGAATACTTCGCCGTAAAATCCGCACGCTTTATTAGCCTTTTATACTAAGTCTACTATAGTATAGATTGCGGTTTCTTTTAAGCTTTTATTAGTATTTAACTAAGCTTTTTTTATATCGTACTCTTTATTCTTTAAATAGTTATTAGTCTTTACCGTAGTTCTTTCCTTAGTCGCGGGGTATACTTATTTTAGCTTTAGCGTTAGCGAGCGTATAGTCTTAAAGGTTCTTTTTCTTTTAAGCTAAAGGACCTTTACTTATATTCTTAGCTATTTAAGCGGGTTTCTTCCTTAACTTAGCGAGCGCTATAAGGCTTAAGGTATATCCGCTTTTACCGGGCAGTTTAAAAACATAACCCTTAGTTTAAGTAAGCTTTTAATAAATAGCTAAGGCGTCTTAAACTATCCTTTAAGTATATATAAGGTATAGCTAATTAGCCCTCGCTTTTTTATAAGTTAGACCTATTTCTTTCGCGTTAGTAAGTACTTTTAAGATCCTTAAGTATATTTAACTTATAACTAAGGAAGAATTTCCTTATATTCGTTAATCTATTTATTAATATCCTCGTTCCTTACTAAACGTTATAAGGATTCTTATAAGTAAACGTTTAGCTTTTAGTAGATTACTATAGTTAAGTAGTCTAGCTAATAAAGCGCGGCCTTAGCTTTATATTATAAGCGCGATATCTAAAACTTAAAGTTAGATCCCGTTACTATATCTTTAATAATAAAGTACTTTTTATTAAGTGCTTATATCGCTATATTTAAGCGGATTCTAAACCGTTTTTATAAAGCGGATATTTATTAGCTTAATCCGATACTAAGCTTACTAAGTTCTTCTTATTATAGTTTTAAGAGGTCCTTAAAATACTATTCCGCTATACTTCCTTAAAGGAAAAAGGGCAATTAAATAGCTAATTTATTTATATAAGCCTTACCTTTATTAGCGTTTTAGCGGATAAAGTTAATAAAATAGTTTACTCCTTAAAATATATTAGCCTTATTATCTTTTTAAACTTTATTAAAAGATGCTTTTAAAGGTCTTAATAGGTTAAATCTCTTTATATCCTTAGCTTATAGTTAAGGTTTTTCCTAAGGCTTAGTAAGCGCGTCTTCCTTTCTTAGTGCTTAAAGGAGACTAAGGAATTATTCGTTTAATATTACTACTATTCTTATTAAGGGGCTTAAGGCTATACTTAGTCTAAGTATCTACGCGCTTAATATAAATAAGTTTAGCCCGCTAAAGGTATTGCTTACCGCGTCCTTATCGCTTATTATTAAGGTCTTAGTCTTAATACTCTTACTAAGCGCTTAACCTTTTATTTTATACGCGTCCCGGAATCCGGTATACTATAAAGCCCTTAGTATAAAAGGATAGTTTTTATTAATTAAGAGTCCCGAAAATACCTTAATTAGCGCGGCTATAATAAATAAAGCTAAATAGTAATACTAAACTAAGAAACTGCTAAGTATCCTTTAAAGCGGATTTCCGGTTAAGGCCCTTAAGCTAAACTTTATTAATAGTACGCAATAAAAATATCCGCTAAGCTTATTATCTTAAGGAAAGAATAACTTTATTATAAGCTCGATTTAAAAGGTATTTAGCGGGCGGGGAGCTAAATAGGTTTAAGGTCGGCTTATCTTTACTTCTTTTATTTAAAGGATAATCGATCCGTTTAAGTAATACCGAATTTAGTTTACTTATTTATATAGATTTTATCGTTTTATAGTTTATCTTTTATTAGTATTCTAAAAGCGGATTGCCTTTTAAAGGGTAGTAGTCTTAGCTTAGCTAAGCGGGACTTATTTTATATCTTATCTAGCTTTATAGGCTATTGCGGTATAGTACCTTAAAAAAGGGTAAAGGAGATTATTAAACCGGTATACTTAGTAAGCCGCGGCCTTTTCCGCTTTTATAGCCTACTTATCTTAAAGTTCTATTATAAGTATATTAAGAAAAAGGTGCTTATTATTAAGGTTAAACTTAAAGGCTAATAAGAGCTTCTTACTAAAGAAAATATCGTTTAGTATTTAACTTCTTATAAGATAAGTACTTAATCGTGCGATATTATCGCTTTTAGCTTAGCGGATATTTAAGGGATTTCCGTTTAGAAAAGTAGGAATTACTACTATTAGCTATACCTTATAGTATAAGGATAAAGGGATAAGGCGCGGACTAAGTACCGCCGGTTAAAGCTAGTACTATAAACTAATTACTATTAGTTAAAGCTAGTACTATAAACTAATTACCGCTAGTTAAGCTAATATAATAAACTAATTACTATATATAAATATATATAAGGGTTTAAAAATAGTAAAAAGCTTATCTATTCCTAAAAGCATAGCTAGCTACTTTATACTTAGTTTTTTAAGTTAATTTTAAGAATCTTTAACTATACTATCTATAGTATATAAATAAACTATAGATATCCTTATAAAATCGCTTAATAAACTAAATATAAGCTTAGTTAAAAACAGTATAAACTATAGTTTAGGAAATCCCTTAAATATCCTTAAATATCACTTAAAAATCGCGGTAAGGTTTATCCTATATTTTTTAAGGTGCTTTTATAATTAAAAACGGGTTAAACTATAGTTAAGATATCCCGCGGAAATCCTTAAAAATCCCTTAAAGATATTAACAGAATCCGCTTAATAGTTTTTACGGTATCTCTTATAGTTAAAGATATTATAAACTATAGTTAGGTAGGCTCTTAACCCTTTATAGTATTATCTTAGAGACCTTAGCGGGGTCCGACCGGTAATATTTATCGTATCTCCTTAAGCGAGCCTTTATAGTGCGTACTCCGGGCGTTCCTATCGCGGGGTTCTATAAGGCTTCCTTAAAAGTAAAGTAAGGAGTCCGGGCGTGGCCGTTTAGATTCCGTAATAATTAGTCCGTAGTACTAGCCCCGACCGGCAGTAATTAGTCCGTAGTACCGGCCCCGACTAGTAGTAATTAATCCGCGCCCTATCCCTTTATCCTTTTACTATAAGGCGTAGTACGTATAGACTTATAAGTTTACTTTTTTATATAGGGATCGAACTTATACTAAAGGAATTGCTACTATTTGCTATAAAGAAATAATATAATAATACTACACTAGTAAAAGGTCTTGCTTTAGCCTTAGTTAAGGGTTAGGATACTAATTATCGTCTATATACTTATATCTTATATACTAATATATAAGTAGCTAAAGCACTTATATCTTATGTTATATAATATAATACTAAAAACTAATTACCGCTAAATAAGGCTAGTACTACGAACTAATTACTATTAATTAAGCTAGTATAACAGACTAATTACTATATATAAACGTATATAAGGGTTTAAAGATAGAAAAAAGCTTATCTTTTCCTTTAAGTATAGCTAGCTAGTTTATACTTAGTTTTTTAAGCTAATTTTAAAGATTTTTAACTATACTATCTTACTATTTATTATTAGTATATAAGTAAACTATAAATATGCTTAAAATTTACTTAATAAACTAAGTATAAGCTTAATTAAAAATACTATAAACTATAATTTAGGAAATCCTTTAAATATCCTTAAATATCCCTTAAAAATCATAGTAAAGTCTATCTTGTATTTTTTAGGTGCTTTTATAGTTAGAAATAAGCTAAAATTTAGTTAAGATATCCCGCGTAAATCCTTAAATTTCCCTTAAAGATATTAGTAAAATCTATTTAATAGTTTTTATAAATTCTTTATAGTTAAAAACGTCTTAAACTATAATTAAATAAGCTCTGAGGTATTTATATTTATATGTCGGAATCCTTAGCGGGGTCTAACTAATAATATTTATTATATCTCCTTAAGCGAGCTTTTATAACGCGTCCTTTAAGCGTTCTTATTATAAGGTTTTATAAGGCTCCTTAAAAGTAAAGTAAAGAGTCTAAGCATAGGTATTTAGATTTTATAATAACTTCTTTAAGTAAGAAGGAAAAGCTAACGTCCTTATTAGTTTAAAGTAAAAATAAAGTAAAGGGGGCGCTAAGTAATAGCTTTATAAAAGCGTCTTTATACTATAATAAGAATATACTATCCTTATCCTTTTAATAGTTTTTTTAGCCTGTCTATTTAATAGTAGTTAAGTAGCTTAAGATAGTATATAAGCGGCTTTATAATAAATCCTTATTACTTATTTAATTATACGTCTTTATCTTATTAAAGCAATTAATATATTCAGCTAGAATTAATAATAAGGTTTTTAACTCTTTTTTAAGTATACGTCTTAGCACTTATTAAGTAGTAAGGAGTCTTTATACTAAAGAATACTTGTTTTTTATAGCGGAATACGTTATAAGAAACTAGCTTTATTTAGGCCTTATCTTATATTATTATCTTACTTACCCTTAATACTATTTCTTTTAATCCTTCGCTAAGTTTCGTATACTACTTACTAGCTTTATAAACCGCTTATAAATAAGATATTTTCTCTTACTTATTGCCGCTATTATAGCTATCTTTTGCTTTTTATTATTAAGCTTTCCGACATATTATTACTTTTACGCGGTATTATTACTTACGCCTTTTTACTAAGCAATATACGTTTAATTACTAAAAAAGTATAAAGGTAAGGATAAGCTATCTTACTAATATTAATAAGTATAGTTAGTTTTAAAGTATTAAACGTTTCTATTCCCGCTTAAAAGTAAGTAATAAGGTCCTTAATAGCCTTAATATTTAATTCCTTACTTTTAAGGTTTTAAATATATTAAATAGTCTTAAAATTCCTCTTTATAAAAAGGGCCTTAAAAATAAGAATATAAAGCGCGTAGTAAATATAGTTAATAAAGCGGATATTAAAACCTAAGAGTTTTATCGCTTAAGTTAAAGTTAAGTCGCGTTTAAACTTTTTATAAGCTTATAAGTAAAACTTAGTATAGTTTATAGCTAAGCGGAAACTTTTAATTATTATAATCTTATCGCCGGAGTATAAACTTATAAAGCTAAGCTTATTAAAGATTATATTAATTACTATTAGTAGCTCTTATAAGATTAAGCGGCGGAATATATTATAAGGCTAGTTATCGCTATGTCCTTTAATTATAAAGAGATAGTAAATAAACTATAATAAAGCACTTATATACCTTTATATATCCGGGCTAAGTATAGCGGCTAAAGGAAAGAGCGTTTACTAAGCGGGACTAAATAAGTCTTTAAGGCTTATAGCGGTTATAAGCTAAAAAGGGGATTCCGTAGTACGGGCTAGACTATATATAAAGCGAGATACGGTTTTAGCTATAATAGCTTAAAACGTTATTATAAACCTAGCTATAAACTAGTTAAGCTAAGTCTTAAATATATAGTTAAGGATAGCGCGGATATCGTTTTAATTATTAAGCGAAAGCGGGTTCCCGCTAGCTATAGTAGCTATTATAAATCTTAGGATTATAATAAGGTTAGCGAGCTTAAAAGCGTTAAGTATTAGTTAGTTATTTTATTTATAAAGATTTCCGGCTATACCTTAAAAAATATATAAGTAAAAAGGGCTTTTAAATAGTAAAAGCTAAGTAAGAGGTATAGCTAAGCTACTCCGAAAATAGCTATTTAAACTACGCTATAATATAAAGCTAAGGGGAGAGTTGTTTAAGTTAAGTATTTAAAGGAAGTAATATAAGCCGTTTTTTATAATACTATTATCTAAGTTAAGTTTATTAGCTTTAGCGCGGCTATAAAAAGCGGCGTATATTTATATAAAGGCTTAAACTTAAAGGTTTTAACTTTTATTTAGGAACTTAAGGCTATAAAGGATAGCCGCCTTATTTTTATAAATCTTAAGCGCTTACTTATATCCTTTTTATTAAAGATATAAAGGCTTATAAAAAGGCGGTCGAAAAAGGTAGTAAAGAAAGAGCTAGTCTTACTTATAAAAGACGTTAAATAATAAAAAGACTTAAAATAAAAGTATAAGAATTATAAGCTTAAGGTAAAAAAGGTTATATATATAAAAGTAAGTAAGGTATAGCGGGTTAAAGCTAGCTATATAAAGAAATATAGTTATAAGAATAAAAATAAAAAGGAGAAAGGGTAAGCGGCGGAGAGAATTTAAATAAGTATACTATAAAGCTAAAAAGACCTTATTACTTAAAGTAAATAGCGGTATATTATTATTAAAATAACTAATTACTTTAAGCGCTATAAGTTATTGTCTCTTATAACTTATAGTAGCCTTTAAGCCTTATACTTAAGTTTAACCGCTTAGTTCTTTTAGTTAAAAAGTTATATCTTAAGTTATAAAAGCTACGTATTATACTTTTATTTAAATTACTTAAGTAGCTAACTTCTTTTATACTTTCTTAAAGGCTTTTACGAATTTCGGTAAAAAGACCGCTTTTCTATTAACTTATAAGTTATAGCTGCTTAGCTAGCCTTTTTAAGCTATAAGAAACTCTTTTTTTTAGTTTTCCGCTTCCTTTTTTTATTATACGGCTTTATAAGATTTGTTTAACGTTTTACTTATTTAAGTAAGGCGTCCCTTTATCTTAAACTAGCCTTAAGCGTATAGCTAGCTTATTTACTAAGCGTAGTTTTACTATTAAAACGACTAAATAAATATTAAAGAACTTTTTTATATTTAATTAATATATTAGCTATATTACTTTAGCAGTAACTTTAAATAGCTTAGTATGTATTTTTAAAAGTTTTACCGGTCTACTATCCGCAATATAATAACCCTTACTAAGCTATAGCTAAACTTAATCGCTAAGCTTAAATTTTAATAAGCGGTATTTCTTATCGTATTTATCTTTTATAGCGGCTTAAGTATAAGTAATAGCTAACTTAGCTTTTTTTTATAAGACTTCTTAGTTTTATAAGTATAAGTAATTACTAAGAAACTAAAGGCCGTTATTTACTTTTATCCTTATAATAAGCTTATTAAGGGCTATATAAATTCCTAAAAAAAGTGAATTATTAAAGCTAAACTAAAAGGCAATTAGTATATTAAGTTAGTATAAGTCTAGGAAATTAGTAGTGAAGAACTATAGTGTGAATTTTATAGTTTACTTTCGCCTTTTTAAAAAGCTATTAATTTAAAGGTACTAAGCGGGAAATATAAGAAGCTTCCTATTTAAAGGCTTACTATAAAGTCCGCTAAAATGCTAAAATAAACATTATATTTTAGTTATAAATTATCCTTTTTAAAATCCCTTACTTAGCGTAAAGTAGCTAAATATAAAACGCTTATACTTAGTTTCCCGCTATAAACTAATTATTACTTAAAATAAGGAGATATATCTTTAAGAATTTATTAGTTATTATTAGTAAGGCATTAAAAAAGTTCTTAAAAAGATCTTTTTATAAGGATTATTTAACCTAAACTATTAAGAGCTTAGTAAAAAAGTCTATCGTTATAATTAAGGAGTAAATAGGTGTAGAAGAGAGCAGGCTTATAGCTTTTAATCTTTCTTAAAGGGAAAAACTTATTATAATTTTAAGTAAAACCTCTTTATTTTTTATTATCTAAGGAAAACCTTTATATAGGTAAAGAAACCTTAAGTCATATAGAGGAAAGCTAAAGAAAGTAAGAAATAGCTAAAAACCTCTATTATAGGAATTTATATTATAACCCCTTTAATTCCTAGTAAACTTCGGAATTTATT
>JAPEBW010001821.1:0-18479 GCA_027405785.1 Ophiocordyceps robertsii | reverse complement strand
GATAAGCTTTTTACTATTTCTAAACCCTTATAGACGTTTATATATAGTAATTAGTTTGTTATAACGGCCCGACCGGCGGTAATTAGTCCGTAGTACTAGCCCTAACCGGCGGTAATTAGTTTATAGTACTAGCCTTAACTAGCGGTAATTAGTCTGCGCCCTGTCCCCTTATCCTTACGCTATAGGGCGTAGCAAGCCTTCTTAAAGCTTCCCTTAATATTAGCTTCTTTAAGGCTTCTCTTAATTCTTTAGTTATATATAGACTAAAAGCTATTTTACCTTTTAGTATATAAACCTTATATAAACCTTCTTTTTAACAAGGACTATTTATTATTCGCTGTTATTTATAAAACTATTTATTATTTCTTTACTTATTTTAAATTACTCCTTATTATATATACGCTATTAAATAGCTATGAAAATAATAAAATAAGACCTTTACTACTTAGTTACTTATTTTTGCTTTTAATCTATAAGCTAATTCTCTTTATATAAATTACTCTTTTACTAAATGCCTTAAAAAGCCTTCTTTACGTTTAAGAGGTATTTACTTTACTAGTTACTCCTTTATATTTAGCAGTATTTACTTTATAAAATATTAAAACCTTTAATACTAAGGATTATTAATAAAATAAGGTTTTTACTATATACTCCCCTTTTTAAAGTCTTTTTAAACTTAAAAGGATAAAGGTCTTATTTTATAAGGTTTTATTAACCTTAATAAGATTTTAAAAATCATTAAAGAAATCCTACTTTAAAAAGAGTAACCTTAAAAATTCTTTAATAAAACTCTTAATTATATCTTTACGGATCTTTCTTAAAATAAAGATAATTCTATCTTAAAAAGAATATATACGAAGTTATACAGACTTAAGTATAGGGTTTCTTTTCTTATTAAATTTCCTTTTACTTTTACTATTTAAAGATAGTAAAGAAATCCTAGCTTAAAGAAGTAAATACTTTAACTTAAACGTTTTTTTAATTAAAATCTTAAACTTTTCTTAAAGTCTTTTATAAGTGCTTTATAAGTTCTTATATGTTATTTAAACTAAGATCGTCCTTTTCCTTTACTAAATAAAAGTATTCTTAATTAATTATATTTTTAGCGAGTATAGTTTTTACTATATATTCGCTCTTTTTAACTCTTTTTAAGTTTAGCTCTCTTATTACCTTAGCTTTTTATAAAGTTAGCTTTAGTAAAAATATATAAAGAATAAGGTAAATAAGTAAACTAGTTAAAAGTTTTAACTTATAGTTAACCTTTCTTATTTTTTTATAACTTTAAAAAGTCTTATCTTTTTATAATCTAAAGATTTATTAAGTTTATTAGTCTTAAGATTCCTTGTTAAAAGATATACTTTATCGCCTTTAAATAAAAAAGGTTTTAAAAATTACTTTTTATTATAATAATACGATATCTTTTTAGTAATATATTTTAATTTTTATTATATAAACTTATATAAGCTAATTAACTACTTAAAGTTTAATATAGCTTTTTTAGCTATGACTATTTTAAGTAAAAAAGACTTATAGGCTTTTAATATAAAGCTATAATTCGCGAATATTAAAGTATTTTTAATAAGCTTAAAATAAAAAGTATTATATACTAACTATACTATAAGCGATTTAAAAAGCTAATTATCTTATTAATAATTTATATAGCCTTTTAAGGTATTACTTAAACGTTTAATTTAATTATTTTATTATTCCGTTTATAATAAGGGAAAAGTAGTAAATAATTTATGCTTTATACTTAAGGCTTATGTTAAACCTTATTAAAAATTCGAAATAAACTTCTTATCTTTATTTAAAGTATTAAAACTTAAAAGTCTTTAATTAGCTATAATATATCTTATAAAAGTATAAGATAACCTTTTTACGTTAATAGCCTTATATATTAAAATAAATTAGCCATACTTTATAAGACGATTAATTATAACTAAAATAAAATCTTATTTTATATTAATTATAAAATCTATAGACTTTAATAATTTATAATTAAGTTTAAAGCTATAAAGCTTTAAGGTTTTAAAAGAACTTTTAAAAGAATTAAGTTATTATAAGGCTTATATTATATAGCCTTACTTTTATTATAAATATTATATAACTTAATAACTTTCTAGATTTTCTTATAAAGGTTATAAGTATAAGTATTACTATTTACACTTATACATATCTCTATTTATACTTACGCCCTATTTTAAAGATACGTACTAACGCTAGCCCGCCCCGCCTATTTATACCGCCCTCGCATAGTAAGTACCTGTACCTTTTAAATGCCCGCGCGCCCGCGCGCCCGCGCGCGCCCACATACGCAGCCTACACACGCACTCGCCCGCCCACACACACACATTGCACCTTTAAAGCTCTTACTAAAGACCCTCGCCCGCGCATACATAAGACCCTCGCCCGCGCACATATAAGACCCTCGCCCGCGTATATATAAGACCCTCGCCCGCGCACACACAAGACCCTTAGGCGGCGTTAAGGGCATTGAGGGCGCCGGATTAATTAACGGGCCGCGTTATGCGCGCATCTCACGAGAGCTTTAAAGATGCGTTTTTTAAGCGAATTAAGCTATAGCCGAGAGCGCTGCGTGTAGGCTACGTGTGTGGGCTACGTATATAGGCGCGGGCGGCCGCGGGCATTTAGAAGGTACGGGTACTTGCTATACGCGGGCGGTATAAATAGGCGGGGCGGGCTGGCGTTAGTACGTATCTTTAAAATAGGGCGTGAGTGTAAATAGAGATATGTGTGAGTGTAAATAGTAACTATTATAAGTATTATAATAGTTTTTAACCTTATTATATATTTTCGTAATACCTTAATATCTATAAAAAAGGTGCGAATAAAAATATATTAATACTATTTTCTTAGTCTTTAAGGTAATAAATAGCTTATTCTTTTAAAACGCTATTTCTTCCTCTTACTTAAGATTTTTATATCTTTTCTTATTTAAGTTTTTATAAGAATTTTAAAGTAATTTTAAAGTAGTAAGATCTCCTTAAAAGTTTAATCGTATATATAACGTTTTTAACTTTAAATTATTATTATTATTTAAAAGTAATAAAGTTCTTTTATAAGGCTTTTTTTTATTATTAAAGTCTGATTATTAGCTAATTATATTAACTAAGTTATTGTTAAAACCTTTCTTATAAATAATCTTATAATTTAATTTTTAAAGACATCTAGCTTATTTTATTTTCTTAGTATTAAAATATTATATTATAGTAAAAAAAATAATATTCTTATTATCTAAATAAACATTAAGTTTATATTTATTACTTATTATATAGTATTAAAATTCTTAAAAAATATAAAGAATTACTAAGAGTTCTTTATTATAAATAAGGTATTAAATCTTTATTATTACTAGCTTTTTTAAAATAAAACGCTATAAGTTTAAGAATATTGTTTTTATCGTGCTAGCTTAACTATACGCTTAATATAAAATTTAAAGTATCCGTTTTTAACTTTAATAGCTTCTTTATATTATAAGTATTTAATATAAATTCTTTAATTAGTAGTTCTTTAATCTTTTTAAAAGCTTCGTCTTCTTATAAGTTTAAATTTAAAGGGTCTATTTCTACTTTCTTTAAGACTTATAAAAAGAGTATAATTATCTTAAAAAGCTTAATATAAACTTTTTATTATAATTACTATATCCTATAAAGCTTTAAATTTCTTTTATATTTATAAGAACTAGCTAATCTTTAATAATAAAAATCCTTAAAGGGTTTACCTTAATATAAAAAAAAGGTAATTATTTGTTTTAATAAATTTACTTTTTATATATAAAAGCTATATTTCTCCGGCAAAATATTTAAGCTAGCTTTTCTTAATGCTTTTAGTACTATATTAACTTCTTTATAATATTACTTTAGTATGTTAAAGTATATAATAATATTATTTAAATAAGCTATATAAAATTAGTCTAAATAAGAATTTAATATACTCTTAATTCTCTTTTAAAAGGTTACTAGTATATTAATTAATCTTAAAAGTATAACTAAAAATTTAGAAAGTCTGTATTGCGTTTTAAAAGCTATTTTAAATTCGTCTTCTTCTTTAATACGTATTTAGCTATAAGTAGATTTAAGGTTAACCTTTATATACTACTACGTGTTAGCTAATTTTTCTTTTATTTTGCTTATAAAAAGTAATAAAGTTTAGTCTTTAATTATATTATTATTTATCTCTTTAAAATCAATAAAAAGTTAAGTCTTTTCTTTATCTTTATTATTCTTAAAAGCAAATAGTACAAAATCTTTATATTTAAATTTAAACCTTTTTAATATAATCTTTTATAGGCTTTTATTAATATATTCCTTTAATAACTTTAAATGCTTTTTATCTAAATTATATCTTTTTTAGAATTAAAGCTTAAAGCCTTTTTTAACTTTATTCTATAGTCTTAACTACCTTTTAATAATAGATTATCTTTAAGTAGCGGCGTAAATATATTAAATTATCTCTTTAGTATATTTTTAAGTATTTTTAGATAATAATGTTTAAGGTGTTTTAAGTTAATAGTACCTTTTAGCCGTCTTATAGACTTTATTCGCGCTTTAAGGTATTTGAAATTAATAGTACCTTTTAAATACTATAAGCCTTTATATAAACTATCTCGTCTTTTTCTCTTATTTTGTTTCTTAATCTTATTTTTATTCTTAAGGTATTACTACTTAATATCCTTTAAGGTATTTTATAGATTTTCCTTTAATAAATTATAAATCGCTTTATAATTATCTTTAAGGCTTTTAGTATCTTTATAAAGGTTTAGCGTTATTTTCGCGTATATTATACTAGTCGTTATAGTACTATTTTTTATTATACTAATCGACTTATTATTACTTATTATAATATTTATTAGTCCGATATTTATATCTATCTAGGCCGTTTTATTATTATCGTAATAACTATTTCTTATATATTTATTATCTTTATTAAGTATCACTATATTTAAATTATTTAAGGGTTTCGTTTTAAGTTTATCTTATATTAAACTATAAAAAAGAATGTTTTAAGTATTTTCTTTTAACCTTAAAAAGCCTTTATCTTAATTTATTATAAGATTATATTTTAATAAAAAAGATAGTCTTAATATAATATAATAGCTAATAGCTAAAATATTAAAAGAATCTTTTAAGTTAAAAATCTTAATTATATATATAAGAGGATTAGACTTATATATAATCTTACCGTTATTATATTTAAAGGGTAATACTTTTATAAAAAGAAGTATATAAGGCTTATCTTTTTTTATAACCTGTTTTTAAACGATTTACTATTATAAGGGAAATATAGCTACTTCTTATACTATAATATACTAATACGTTATAGCGATATCTTTTTAATTTAAATAAAAAGGTTATTTTTATACTTTAAGAATTATTATTTAAAATAAGTAAGTTCTTTATTTAAAGGAATAGCCTTAATATTCTTAAGCTCGTTAGTTTTTTGCCTTATTTACCGACTTTTTAGTAGATCTTAATTCCGTTTATAATTTTAAGCATTTTAGTCTTTTTCTTAAAACTAGTCTGTTTAAGTTACTAAGCTTCTTAATAGCTTTAAAAACTAAATTTTTAATAATAGTATAATTTTTTATTATAATATTATTAATAAAAACTTATTAAATACGAATTCTTTTATTATATTGTCTAAGGTTATTATAGTCTTCTTACTACGTTTTTAGCTAGTTTTAAAGCATATTATTTAAGAATTGCTTTACTTTAAGCAATATATTAAAATTATAATTCTTATTACAAAGATTATAATTTATCTTAAAATACTTACTATATTGTTTATATATATCTTTAATAGCTAGGTTAAAGACTTTTCTATTTTTCTTAAGCTTATTAGCTAGCTTATTCTTTTTTAAAAGATTATCTTTCTCTTTAATTAGATTAATAATATATATAGAAAGAGATATATAATCTTCTTTTAGCTTTATAATCTTATTTATTTAAGCTAGGTTATTATATTAAAGGTTTTAAATAGTTGTTTTATTATTATGCTTAAAAAGTAAAAGTTATTTAATTTTCATCCGGTTATTAGTATTTTCTTATATAAGTTCTTTTTTATTAGCTTTAATATTCTTTTAAAGGTTTTTTATAAAAACCTTAATATTATTTATAAGTTCTTTAGTCGTTATAGCGGGTTTATTAAAAGTCTTTCTTAGTTTAAAAAACTAACGACTTTTTTACTTATTTAACTAATATATAAAGTAGTTATTATTATAATTTTAATTTAAGAAACCTACTTATAAGCTTGATCTTTAATAGTAATAACTATATAAAGATACTTATTAAAAAGAGTATAAGGCTTATTATTATCCTTTTTTATAAAAGTAAGTTTTTTATTTATTTTATTAAATATAAAGTCTTTTAAATTATAGTTTTTTTATATTTAAAGGTATAACGTTTATATTAAAATAACGAATATTTATATCGTCTTTATTAATAGTTAATAAAGAAGTTTTATATTTATAATTATCCTAAGTTTAAAAAGTATTTCTTTATTAGTCGTTAAAGCTTTTAGCTTTTATCTTTATATTAAGTTCTTCTTTATAAAAACCCTTTATAAGCGAACTAGTCTTAAATAAATTAACAGTTAGTATAATAGGCTTTATATTAATTCTTTTAGTATCCTTAGTAAAAGGTAATAGTAAAATATATTGCGGATTATTAGCTAAAAAGGCATTATTTTCTTAAATAAGTATATTTCTTCCCTTAAAAGAATTTCTTTTCTTAATATAGTCTTTTATAATATAGCTTTCTTTTTAATAATTTAAGTATAAAATAGCCCTTTTAGCGGGGCTTTAGCAGGCTAACTTTAAGGGTATTTAAGTTTCTTATATTCTAACTTAAGTTACGCTTTTGCTTTTTATTATTTCTTTTAATCACTTTAGCAGGAGTTAAATAGTATTTCTTTTACTAATAACGTTTATACTACTTATTATTTATTTAAACCGCTAAACTAATATAGTTTAAAAGTATCTTTAGCTTATTTAAGCGGTAAATCTTATCTTTAACTTCTTTTTTAAGACCTTTTTAAAAAGTCGCTATAAAGGCATCGTTTTCTTATTTTAGCTTAAAAGTTATTTATTAATATTAAGCTATATAAGTAAATAAAAATAGAACTTACTTAAGGCTTTTTAATTTATACTTTACTTATTATTACTTCTTTATAATCTTTTACGTTTTTTATAAACCTTTTTTAAGTTATTAAAATTTTTAAAAATGTTCTTTATCTTAAATTCCTTATTCTTAAGACTATTATTAATATAGTCCTTAAAAATCAGTTTAAACTATATTATAGCTAGGCCTTATAAGTAACTAAATATAAATATACCCTTTACTATTCCTTAGTTTATCGTAATAAGATAAAACTAAAAATTAGCTTTAAGAAAAGTAATAAACTTTTATAGCTTAGCTAATTCTTTAATATAAAGTTAAAAAGCTTTAATCTTTAAAATAAAACTACTATTTATAAAGCTTATAAGGGGATAAGAAAACTTTAAATATTTAAAACTAGCTTACGCTAACTAATTAGCTATAGTATTATAAAAGTAAATACTTTTTCTTTTATTTATAATAATTAAATGAATATTATTATATTAAATACCTTTTTTATCTTAATAACTTAAAAAACGTATTAAGTATAAAATACTAAGTATTTTTTATCTAAGTTATTTAACTTATAAAAACCTTATAAGCTCGTTTTATATTATAAGAATAATTTATTTTTACGAAAATAAGTATCTTTATATAATTTATTTAATATAAATTTATAAGCATAAAAAGAAAAAGAAGACATAGTGCTAATAACTAAACTTCATTAAGTAAAGGTACTTTATTTTGCGGATTTCTTAAGTTAAAACTAGCTAGAAAAAAAAGAAAAAAAAAAGAAAAACGTTAAAAAAAAGAAAACCCTCTTTTTCTACCTTTTTAAGGCTATTAAAAGGCTTTTCTTTTATATAATTTTATATACTTTTATTTATTAATAAATAACTTATATCTTATATTATATATAAGGTTATTAAACTCGTTTTAAAGCTAATAAAAATAGCTTATACTATCTTCATTATTAGTAATAAGTAATATACGCTTTATTACTTATAATTAGCTTATAAGACTAAATATCCTTATTTTAAAACCTTTTACGAGATTTTATTCTTTTTTTAAAGGAGGCCTTTTACCTTAACTTTATATAAAGTATCGGTTAATTATATAAAGTATTAGTTGATTTATTTAATATTAATCTTATTACTAGCTAAAGCTAACTTAAGCTAATTATAAGTATATTTAACCTTTATTACTTATAGCTAATACGAGCTATCTTTAACTATTAATATAATAAAAAACTTATTCTATTAATAATCTTAACTACTAAAAGTACTATTATTTAGAAAAGTAAATACCGCTAAGTATAAAAAAGTAATTAATAAAGTAAATACTATTAGTTATAAGTATATAACTATTAATATAAATACTAGTAGTTAGAAGGGGAGATAATATAGCTTAATAGTTAAAGATAGCTAATATTACCTATAAGTAGTCTAAGTTAAATACGATTATAATCGGCTTAAGTTAGTATTATAAAACTTTTATCGTTTCTTATATAAGAAATAATAAAAGTTTTATAATATAAAACTAGCTTATAAAAATCTTTATAAACTTAATAGCTTTAATAAAGAATACTTAGTATTTTTATACTTAGTAAGCTTATTAAGCTATTAAGTTAAGAAAGGTATTTATTATAATTACGTCTATTTAATTATAACAAATAAAAGAAGAAATATTAACTTTTACGATACTATAGCTTACTAGTTAGCTATAAGCTAGTCTAGAGTATTTAAAGCTTTCTTATCCCCTTATAAGCTCTATAAATAATAGTTCTATTTTAAAGATTAAAGCACTTAAACCTTCTATTAAAGAATTAGCTAAGCTATAAAAGTTTATTACCTCTCTTAAAGCTTATTTTTAGTTTTATCTTACTATAATAAATTAAGAAGTAGTAAAGGTTATATTTATATTTAGTTGCTTAAAGGACCTAGCCGCAATATAGTTTAAACCGATTTTTAAGGACTATATAGATTATAGTCCTAAAGATAAGAATATTAGGACGAAGAATATTTTTAAGAATTTTAATAACTTTAAAGAAGCTTTATAAAAAACGTTTATAATTATAAATAAGTAACGATTAGCAAAGCATAAATTAAGAAGCTTTAAGTAAGTTGCGTCTTTATTAGCTTACGTAGCTTAAATTTAATAAATAACTTTAAAGCTAAAATAAGAAAACGATATAATTATAGCGACTTTCTATAAAGGTCTTAAAGAAGAAGTTAAAGACGAAATCTACCGCTTAAATAAGCTAATAACGCTATTAAACTATATTAATTTAGCAAGCTAAATAAACGATAAATAGTATAAACGCTAGTAGTAAAAGAAGCACTATTTAACTCTAAGCGGGGTTATTAAGAAAAATAATAAAAAGTAATAGCGGGACTTATATAACGCAATAAACTTAAATACCCTTAAAGTAAGCCCGCTAAAGCCCGTTAAGGAAGCTATTTAATTCTTTAACTATATAAAAGAAGGTTATATCGTAAAAGACTATATTAAGAAAAGGAATTTCTTTAAGGGAAGGAATATGCTTATTTATAAAAATAATGCTTTCTTAGCTTATAATCCGCGGCATACTTTACTACTACTTTTTCCTTAGGATATTAAAATCGACGCTAAGCTTATTATACTAACCTTTAGTCCGTTTAGGACTAGTTTAGTTATAAAGGGTCTTTATAAAGAAGAACTTAATAAAAAGATAAAGATAAAAGCTAAAAGCTTAGATAACTAGTAAAGGAATGCTTTTAAGACTAAGGATAATTATAAATATAGAACTTCTTTTTAAACTATTAAGAAAAACGACGAAAACACTCCTTATTTTAATATAAACGTTATGCCTTTAAATATAAAAGAAAGCTATAATCTTAAAGACCTTAAATTCGACAAAATAAATAAAGAGCTCTCTTTTAAAAAAGAAGATAGTAATAAGCTTTACGCTCCTTTTATAAAATATCTTAATATAGTTATTACTATTAAGGATAAGGCGTATAAGTAGCTTTTTTCAACTAAATACTATAAAGACGATTACTTTATATATCTTTTAAATAAGTAAAGAAGCGGCTGGTTTCTTAAATAAAGGAAGACTTATAATAAACCCGCTATAACGATTAAAGAACTTATTATTAATACTAAGGATTTTATAGAAAACCTTAAAGAGGATATTAAAGCTAATAAAGAGGAGCTTATATAAGAAAATACTAATAACCGGATTAAAATTAAATAACTTTTACTTTTTAAGCAATATAATAAAACGATTATCGAAAACCTTTAAGATAGTAACCTAGCTTTAATAAATAAGATTATAAAGATAAAAAAAGATTATGTATCTTTTTTTACGGATATTACTAATCTAATTAAAAATAAAGACAATCTAAAGAAAAAGAACGACAAGCTAGCTAATAAGCTTAAGAAAGTTATAAAATTCCTTAACTTAACTATTAAAGATATATTTAAACGATATATCGAGTATTTTAAGATAAATTATAATCTTCGTAATAAGAATTATAATTTAAATATACTACTAAAAGTAAAACAATTCTCGAAAGATATAGTTAAAAACTAGCTAAAACCGTAGCAAAACGAGCATAATAACCTTAAACGATATAATAAGATAACTCGTATTAAAGGAGTTTTTATTAATAATATTATAATAAAGGATTATGCTATTATTTAAGATTAAGTTCTTAAAGCTATTAAGAAGCTTAATAACTTAAATAAACTAGTTCCGAGAAAAGAACTAAGATCCTTAGTATTGTAAATAGAATTAAGATTTACTAAGAAGTTAGTAAATAAGGTAAAAAACTAATAAGGCTAAAAATAATAAGGCTATCTTTTAGTAAAAAGAACTTACTTATATAAAATAATAATTCTTAAAGTATAAAAATAACTCTTTTATTAAAACTAAGAAGATATCGCCTTGATATATTAGTAAATTACGGTAAGATAAGTAGCTATATTTTCCTTATAATAGTAAATCGTTTAAAATTACGTTATAAAAGAAATAATAAGCTTTCTATACTTCTTTTAGTAAAATCATTACCTTTTTAATATAAAAATAGTAAGATTATGCTAAAGACTAATCCTCTTAAGTCTATAATTAAGATTAATAGCTTTAAAGATTTCTTTAACGTTTAAGCTATTAGCTATAATATTATATTAACGCTACCCTTTTTATAGAAATATAATCTTATAATAAATTAAGATAAAGGCCTTTTAAAGTTTCAAGACAATACTTTTATATTTCTTTTTATAGTTTAATAAAGGATAACCTTAAAATAAAACCTTCGAATAATTTAAATATAGTATTACTTAACGATAACTATATAAAAAATAGTAACGATAAGGATAATAAAGCTTCTTATATAGATATAAATATCGCACTTATAAATATTATAATAAAAAACAATAAGACGACTAGTACGACAAAAGATAATACTAAGATAATTAGTATAATATATATAAAAACGACGCTAAACCTTAATATAAAAACTAAAAGCCCCGGAGATAATTATAAAGCTACTTATAATTTATTAAGAGAAAGTCTATTAAATACCTTAAAGGATATTAAGCAGCAATACCTTAAGAAAAAAGATAAGATTAAAAAAAAGAGAATAAGAGAAAGATTAAGAATAAGATATATAAAAATAGCTTATAGTATTCGGAAGGTACTATTAATTAAAAATACCTTAGGGATTAGTATTTAAAAATACTAAAAAATATACTAAAAAGATATTTCGATATATTTACGCCGCTACTTAAAGATAGACTACTACTATAAGGTAGTTAAGATTATAAAATTAAGTTAAAAAAGGCTTTAATCCTAAATTTTATAAGATATATAACTTAAATAAAAAGTATTTAAAGTTATTAAAAGAATATATTAATAAATACCTATAAAAGGGCTATATTAAAAAGGTTTTATTAAAATATAAAGCTCTAATACTATTTATATAAAAGTATAGTAAAGATAAAAAAAAACTTAACTTTATATTAATTTTAAAGAAATAAATAATAATATAATAAAAGACCGGACTCCGCTACTTCTTATAAGTAAAATAAGAGATAGATTAGTTAATAGTAGTAGTAAACTAAGGTTAACCTTAAATCTACTTATAGCTAAATACGTATTAAAGAAAGAAAAAAATTTAAAATAGCCTTTAAAACGCAATAAAAACTTTATAAATTCTTAGTTATGCTTTTTAAATTAACTAATTATTATAAAACGTAAGATATAAGCGTTTTAGTTACTTATATATTAGTATATAAGATATAAGCATATAGATAATAATTAATATCCTAACCTTAAACTAAGGCCGGGGCGAGACCTTTTATATTACGGAATCTAAATAACTACGCCCGGACTCCTTACTTTACTCTTAAGGAAGCCTTATAAAACCCCGCGACGGGAATGCCCGGAGCACGCACTACGAAGGCTCGCTTAAGGAGATACGACGATTATTATTAGTCGGACCCCGCTAAGGTTTTTAGGATATAACTACGGAGGGTTAAGAGCCTACTTAACTATAGTTTACGATATCTTTAATTATAGGAGATACTATAAAAACTATTAAGCGGATTCCGCTAGTATCTTTAAGGGATTTTTAAGGATTTCCGTAGGATATCTTAACTATAGTTTAACCCGTTTTTAACTATAAAAGCACCCCGGAAAATATAGGATAAACCTTACTACGAATTTTAAGGGATATCTAAGGATATTTAAGGGATTTCCCCAATTATAGTCTATAGTGTTTTTAACTAAGCTTATACTTAGTTTATTAAGCAATTTTATAAGGATATCTACGGTTTATTCTATATATTACGGATAAGTATAGTTAAAGATCCTTAAAATTAGCTTAAAGAACGAAGTATAAAGTAGCTAGCTATACCTTTAAGAATAGATAAGCTTTTTACTATTTTTAAACCCTTATATACGTTTATATATAGTAATTAGTCCGTTATACCGGCCTAACTAGCGGTAATTAGTTTATAGTACTAGCCTTAACTAGCGGCAATTAGTTTATAGTACCGGCCCCGACTAGCGGTAATTAGTCCGCGCCTTATCCCCTTATCCTTATACTATAAAGCGTAGTAAATAGTAGCAATTCTTACTTATTTAAATAAAAATCCTTTAAATATCCGCTAAGCTAAAAGCGACTATATTATACAATTAAGTACTTATTTTATAAGAAGTTAAATACTAAACGATATTTTCTTTAGTAAGAAGCTCTTATTAGCTTTTAAGTTTAACCTTAATAATAAGCACCTTTTCCTTAACGCGCTTATAATAAAACTCCGAAATAAGTAAGCTATAAAAGCGGAAAAGGCTATAGCTTACTAAGTATACCGGTTTAATAATCTCCCTTACCCCTTTTTAAGGTACTATACCGTAATAGCTTATAGAGCTAAATAAGACATAAAATAAGTCCCGCTTAGCTAAGCTAGGACTACTACCCTTTAAGAGGCAATCCGCTTTTAAAATACTAATAAAGGATAGACTATAAAATAATAAAATCTATATAACTAAGTAAACTAAATTCGGTATTACTTAAACGGATCGATTATCCTTTAAATAAAAGAAGTAAAGTTAAGCTAACCTTAAAACTATCCGGCTCCCCGCCTATTAAATACCTTCTAGATTAAGCCTATAATAAAGTTACTCTTTCCTTAGGATAATAAGCTTAGTAGATATTTTTACCGCGTACTACTAATAGAGTTTAGCTTAAAGGCCTTAACTAAAAATCCGCCTTAAAGGATACTTAGTAGTTTCTTAGTTTAGTATTACTATTTAGCCTTATCCGCTATAGCTACGCTAACTAAGGCATTTTCGGGACTCTTAATTACTAAAAACAAGCCTCCTACGCTAAAGGCCTTATAGCGTACCGGATTCCGGGACGCGTATAAAACAGAAGGTTAAGCGCTTAGCGAGAGTATTAAGACTAAGACTTTAATAATAAGCGATAAGGACGCGGTAAGCGATACCCTTAGCAGGCTAAACCTATCTATACTAAGCGCGTAGATACTAAGACTAAGTATAGCCTTAAGCCCTTTAGTAAGAATAGTAATAATATTAAACGAATAATTCCTTAGTCTTTTTTAAATACTAAGAAAAGAAGACGCGCTTACTAAGCTTTAAGAAAAACCTTAATTATAAGCTAAGGATATAAGGAGATTTAACCCGTTAGGACCTTTAAAAGCATCCTTTAATAAAGTCTAAAAAGATAATAAAGCTAGTACGTTCCGAGGAGTAGACCGTTTTATCGACTCTATCTATTAAAATACTAATAAAGGCGAGGCTTATATAGATAAATTAGCTATTTAGTTGCCCTTTTTTCTTTAAGGAAGTGCGGTAAAATAGTATTCCGGGGACCTCTTAAAACTATAATAAGAAGAACTTAGCAAGCTTAGTATTAAATTAAGCTAATAAATATCCGCCTTATAAAAACGGTTTAGAATCCGCTTAAATATAACGATATAAGCACTTAATAAAAAGCACTTTACTATTAAAGATATAATAATAAGATCCGACTTTAAGTCTTAAATATCTCGCTTATAATATAAAGCTAAGGCCGCGCTTTACTAGCTAAACTACTTAACTATAGTAATTTACTAAAACTAAATATCTACTTATAAGAATCCTTATAACGTTTAGTAAGGAACGAGGATATTAATAAATAGATTAATAAATACGAGGAAATTCTTCTTTAGCTATAAGTTAAATACACTTAGGGATTTTAAAAGCACTTACTAGCGCGAAAGAAATAGGTCTAACCTATAAAAAGGCGAGGGCCGACTAGCCGTACCCTATATATACTTAAAGGACAGTCCGGGACGCCTTAGCTATCTATTAAAGGCTCGCTAGGACTAAGGGTTACGTTTTTAGACCGCTTAGTAAGGGCGGATATACCTCGGGCCTTATAGCGCTCGTTAAGTTAAAGGAGAAACCCGCTTAAATAGCTAAGAATACGAGTTAAGGTCCTCTAGCTTAAGAAAAAAAGGACCTTTAAGACTATACGCTCGTTAATACTAAAGCTAAAACGGGCATACCCTATAACTAAGGAAGGAACTATAGTAAAAACCGACGACTATTTAAGGGATAAAGAGTACGATATAAAAAGAGCTTAGTTAAATACCGATAAAAGCTTAAAGGAAACTGCAATCTATACTATAGTAGACTTAGTATAAGAGGCTAATAAAGTATACGGATTTTATAGCGAAGCATTCCCCTTAAAGAATAAGCTTTACTAATATATGAAAGATAAACACCCCCTTAACCTTAACTAAGACGTTGCTATATAAAGACGTAGCTTAGTATAATAAGTAGTTATTCGGAAGCTATAAAGCGTTTAGATAGTTAAGGCTTTCCTTAACGTTTAGCTATTAAACCTTAATAGGCTATTATAATTTACCTATATACGCTTACTAGTTTATAGAAAAGAAGGGCCTAAGATAAGTATTAAAGCCTATATAGACACTAAAGTAGACTAAAGCCTTATTTAAGCTAACTTAGTAAAGACCTTTTAAGACATAACTATAAACTCCTTTTAACGAATTCCTATCTAAAAAGTAAGAAGAATAGCTACCGTTAAATAAGCGGAATTTACCGCTTATATACTAAGAAGGCTAAATAGTAGCCTCGCAGTTATAAAGGTAAAGATTAGCGCTTAAATAGTAAAACGCTTAATAGTTAATATATTGCTTAGCTAAGACTTTTTAGTTCCTTATTAAGGGGACCTTATTAACTCTATATTAGTCCTATAGATCGGGGCCTATAAAAGGATTAAAGCTAAAGTTTAAATAGTCTGGCTAAGACTAGCGATACGTAAATAGGTAATTTACTTAGTTACTATAACGATTTTAGCTAGTTCTAGCTACGCCTTACTTATATAAGTCCGGGCGCTGCCGTTATAGCATAATATAATATTTTTCCTTAATAACCCTAAGCTCGCCTAAATAATAATATAGGATTATAAAAGCTTTATAGCGAAAAACTATTTTAAGAAACTATTAGTACTTTGCTAAGGCTAAAAAGTAAGGATAATTATAGACCTTAATAGGCAGTTTTAGCTATATAAAGAGGTCGATATTACTACTCCCTTAGCGGAAGCCTTTATAGAAAATCCGAATAAAATAGACCTTACTAAGGACTTCTTATAAAAGGATCTTACTATAAACTATAAACTCGGAATCGGCTAAACTAAGGACCTACCTAAACTTACTACCGATAAGGGCGTCCGGATCTACGCTAAAGACTTAAAATACGTATTAAAAGTTTAAGATATCCTTTAATTATTTCTCTACCTTTAAAAAGATAAGGGAGTAGTATATATAGATAAATCCGAATATATATATATTCCTTTAGTAAAAGGATAGTAATACTAATAAGTCGTATTAAGATTATACCTATTAAGCGATAAAGATAAGAAGGTAGTAAATATAATATTTAGCTAGCTAACCGCATAAGGCCGGTTAAAACGAGTTTATAAGCTAACCCCGTTCGCGGCGCCGGTATTCGTAGTATAGAAGATAGTAAACGGAAAGGAGAAAGGATAAGTAGTCGTAAACTTACGGGGGATTAACGTTATTATTACCTTAAACGCTTACTTAATGCCCCTTTAAAGCAATATAATTAAACGCCTTTAAGGAAAGAAGTTTATTAAAACGGTAAACGTATAATCGTTTTTTTATTAGTTTTTAATCTACTAAAACTATTAAGAAAGGTTTATAGTTCTAAGCTATCGCGGGCTAAAAAGATTACTAATAATACTTATAGGCTTTAAGAACTCCCCGGCATATATCTAAAGGTTTATCGATAACGTCCTTTATAGATACTAAGAATACGTAGCGGCCTATATCGATAATATTATTATTTACTTTAATATAGCTAAAGAACACCTTTAATATTTAAAAGCTATATTCCGCGCTTTCTATAACTATAATATTACCTTATCCGGACTAAAGTCCTTCTTAGCGTACCTATCTATATAGCTCCTTAGATTTAAGGTAAACGCTATCGGCTTAATAAATATAGACAAGCGTATACAAGCTTTAAGGGATATCGCGTTCTTAAAGAACCTTTAATAGCTTAAGAAATAGATTAGCCTTACTAAGTAGCTACGCTATATAGTCCTATATTTCGCTAAGGAAGTCGACGTCCTATAAAAATAAAAAACGGAGCTACTTTAAGTAAGATAGGAAGAAGGAGTCCCCTTAAGGGGCTAAGGACGGGCTTAATACGCCGCGAAAGCCGCGTTTTAGCCTACTCTAAAAGAAAAAAAGGCCTTTACGATTTTAACTAAGAAACTTACCGAGCTTTAAACGATTTACTACTTTAACCTTACTTAATAACTATTTATTTAGATCGATATATCCCGAAAATATAAAGTAGCGGCTATAGCTTTTTACCTAAAAGAAGGCATAGAATAGGATAAAAAGACGCTACTAGCCCGGACTAAGGTCTAGCTTATCGTTTACTTAAGCCGCGCCTTTTAAGGCGGAGAACCTTAATACTAGCCTATAAAACTTAAAGTAGCCGGCTTAGTATAAGTAGTATATAAGCTACGTATTATAATACTATCTATAAGAACGCTATAAGTAGTTATCTTTACCGACTATATAAGCACTTACGGAATTATATACTAAAAATCCTTATTCTTTACTAATATAAAATCTAATAATAAGCTAGTCCTTACGTCTTAATACTTAAGCTAATTCCCGCTTAAGGTATACTATATCCTAAGCGTTAAAAACGTTATACCGGACGCGCTTTTACGTTTACTATACTAAGATAATAAGCCGGTATCCTTAAACTAAAAAGGGGAATTAAAACGTATCTAAGAAGATAAGATAATAAACCGCGTGTTTTTTTATATAGAAGTATTAATTAAATTACCGCTTTACTAAAAATTAATCGACGGATATACGGAAGATATACGGTAAGTAAAAATTATAACGTAGCTTAGCGATAAAAATAAGGTCCCCGGACTCTTATTCCTTTCGTTATAAGGGTTACTATACTTTATAAAGAACGATAGACGCTAAAGACTATATATCCTTAAGACCTACGCTAAGGAGATCGTTAAAGACGCTTACGCTAAATACTTTTATACCGGCCGTACTTATATATAGTAAGACCTATTTAAAAGCTTTTTAATCCTACGGCTTAATAAATATATAAACGAGGTTATAAATAGCTATAATATTTATTACTATAACTAAACCGATTAAGGTAAGACGCTAAAGTAGCTTATCCCGATTTAAAGCCCGCTAGTTTTATACTATATAATAGCGATAGACTTTATTACTAGGCTTTAAGTAGTTTAAGCTAAATAATCCCTATAAAAAGATCCTATAAGG
>JAPEBW010001820.1:0-18483 GCA_027405785.1 Ophiocordyceps robertsii | reverse complement strand
CAATTAGTGCCTTAAAGAGAAAGGCATTAAGCTTAACGATATTAAAGAACGACTATTTTATATACCTTTTAAGACTAAGATCTATAATATCGCTTAAAAGATACGTGTTATAACGATCTTAAAAGTAAGGCTAAGGGGTATATATACGGCCTTAAGTCTTATAGCCCTGCCGCATACTTAGCGATATATAGATTACGGGACAATATACCGCCGCCTTAGCTACGCTAGCCTAAAGAGGGTCCTTAAAGCATATAATAAGGCTAGCCTTAAGATTAATAAGGAAAAGGCTAAGAGATTTTATTATAAGGCTTACTACCTAAGGAAAGCGGACGCGATAATTAGTCGCAACCTAAGCGTAATAGCCTAAGCGTTCCTTATATATATATATTAAGACTTCTTTTAATATAAGCTTATAGGCTATAAGGGCATTAACTATTGCCTTTATAGTATCGACGTCTTTACCGGATTCTATTAAGCACTATTTTCGCCTATAAGGGATTAGGCCTTCGATATAATAAAGGCCTAAAAGTTATAGGTTAAGAATAGCGCTATTAGCGCCCTCGTTTAAGTGCTAGCCTTCGATAACGCAACGGAATTCCACGTTAAGAAGATAAAGGCTTAGTTAAGGGAGGACTACTTTATGCTGCGCTATAGCGTACCCTATGTATCTTAGCAAAACGGCAAGGTAGAGAGGGCCGGCCGCACGCTTATAAAGTCCGTAAGGGTAATATATATTAAGATAAGGCTACCGGAATTCCTTTAGCCTTAGTACGTAGAAATAGCTACGTATATAGCGAACCTCCTACTTATACGCGGCATAGCTTTAAAGGAGGCGCCGCTAAAAGCTCTGCTAAGGGAGATTAAGGTTCTTTATATATACTCTATTAAGCATATCCGGACTTAAGGTTATATCGCATATATAACTAAGCCGCAAAAGATATTAGCTAAGACGGCTAAAATAGACCTTAGGGCGTGGAAGGGAAGACTTATAGGTCTTAAGGGGCTTTATAGTTATATTTATAAGGTGTAGCTCCCGGACTAAAAGAAAATTATGATCGCTAAGGACATACGCTTTTATAAGGCAATTAAGAAAACCCTACCCCTTAAGGAAAAAGACTACGACGTTACGGTCTTTAATAAGGATAAAGATAACGCCGACTTTATAAGGAATATAATGCTATATCGCCTAGGCTATTATAAGACCTTAGGACGTTAGGATAATCCTAACTATAACGAGAACGATAAATCGGGGGGGGGTAGGCCGGGTAGCCCTTAAGATAAAGGTAACAAGCCGAGGTAGTAGTAAGCTTCGAAGCTACTACCCCCTAAGTAGTAATAGGCTTTATAGCCGTTGCTACCGACCCCTTATTATACCCCCTCCCCGCTTATAATAACGATAAAGCTTAGCAATAATAATATAGATATCTTAATACTAGATGCTTTAGTCTAAGGGCTAGAGGTGTACTTAGGAGAGACTATAAGGGTTTAAAGCAGCTTAAGGACGGCCCTTACGGGTTACCTAAGGACTTTTCCGGAGACCCCGTAGCTAAAGACACGCTTAATTCCCTATACGCTAAATCTTAGTAGTAAGAGACCTATAGATTCCCCGCTTAAGGCACTATAGGCTAATAAGATATACTGACTTAATAATCGGCTAACTCGCTAATAGACTAGTTATATAATAGCGGTTAAGGGAGGGCCTTAAAGGACTATATTAAGGGCTCTAATAACGGAGCTTACTATTATAGACTAACGCTACGACCTATTCGGGCCGGGCGTATTAATAGCCCTTAAAGTAATCTACCGAAAGAGGGACTAATTTAATAACCTAAGTAACTAGCTAGTCCTCTCCGTATTTAGTGCGATAATCGCCGCTATAAAGGGTTCGCCGATAACCTAAAAACAGGCCCTTAAGCGGGATAACTATAAGACCCGCTAGCTGCCCGCGATAAGGCGGGAAATTAATAAATTAAAGCAAAAGGAGGCCTAAAGCCTTATATATAGACCACTAAAGGCTTAGGTCTTTAACGGGAAATAAGTCTATCTTAAGAAGCTAGTTTAAGGCAAAGAACCCTTTATAAAGGCCCGTTAAGTCGTCTAAGGAGATTAAGACCCGAAGGATAGGCCTACGGAGGAACTCTACGTAGCGGTAGCTTACTAAGCCTCGTTAAAGTTGTTCGTAACTATCGTTGCGATTAAGGACCTAAAATAAGAGCAATTTAATGTTATTTACGCCTATATATATATAGAAGCCTAAGAGGAGGCTTTCGTTACGCAGCCTTATAAGCTTAAGGATAGCATAAGCCGGGTCTATAAGCTTAATAAGGCTCTATACGGTTATAGAAGCTCGCCTAAGTAGTAGTATAACTAAGTAAGCATAGACTTAAGAGAGCACGGCTTCGACCGCCTTAAGACGGATAGGTATATCCTCCGCTATAAGGTAAGCGATATACTTACGATCGTCTACGTAGATAATTTTATTATAGCGGCGCTAATAAAAGAAGCTATTAAGGCCGCGGCCGATATCCTAACCGGGCTATATAAGACTAAGCAGCTCGGCGAGCCTTAGGAATTCTTAAGCATCTAATTTAAAAGGGATAGGGCGGTAAGAACGATTCTTATATATTAGATAAGGTTCGCTAAGAAGATCCTTAAGAAATTCGGTTAAGAGGTTATAGGAGCTATAAAAGCACTATAGCTAGCGAGACTTAAGGTTCCTTATAACTAAAAGAGTTAAGAACCTATAATAAACACCACGGAGTAGCTATGCCGGACCGGTAGCCTTAATTACCTATTAATAAGCACTTAACCGGATATTATATATATAGCGAATAAGCTCTTTAAGGCTAGCAGCAACCCGACGTATAACTATATAGCGATTATAAAGACGCTATAGCGCTATATTAAAGGCACCTTAAACTACGGGGTCGTAATAAGGGGGAAATACCCGGTTAAGGACTTTAAGCTCTAGGTATATATAGATACCTCGTTTGCTAACGACTAAAGTACTCGTTGCTTTACGGCAAGCTACGTTATATTTCTTAGCGATAGGCCTATCTTTTAGAAAAGCAAGAGGTAAATAATTATAGCGACCTTATTAATAAAGGCGGAGTTTATAAACCTTATACCTATAAGCATAGCGGCGATATAGCAATATTAGCTATTAATAGAGCTAGGCTAGCTATAGCTAAGTCTATCCGTAATCTTTACGGATAGCTAAAACGCGAGGCTTACGGTGCTAAATAGGAATAACCCGGCTAAGACTAAGTATATCGATATCCGCTATAAATAGATTATCTACCGTACTAACGAGGGCTTCTTTCGACTAGTGTAGGTGCGGACTAATAAGATAATCGCCGATAGCCTTATAAAGGGACTCTTAAGAGAAAAACACGACTAATTCGTCCGGCAGCTAAGAATAAGGAAGGCGGCTAAATAGAGCTTTAAAAGGCTCTATATATAGATAAGGCGTTACGTAGGCGGAATAGCTAGTTATAATTAGTTAGAATTAGAAAACACCGAGGTAGGTGTAATATAGGAGGGAGAGGCTATATCGTGAGGCTTTATATATATGTGCGCCTTATATGTAGCTAAGGGGAGGTGTTGTAAATATAAGGAGTGCATACGCCAGGGCCCCATACCTATTTCACTGCGAGAGCCCTGGGCGTAGCCCTAGCCCTTATTTGCAGGGGTCAGCCACACATATATAAGGGCACCCCTTCGCACACACATTCCTTCCTAGCGAGCTAGATACCATCATCATCTTCTAGAGCTCCCTTTTCCACAGGTTCCTTCCGAGGTGCCACCATATGTACATATGTACAGTACCTATGTACATATGTACATATGTACCTTCCGCTTCCGGTCTCGTGCCTTATCACCGGGCAAGTCGTGCCGGGTTGAGGCTCCCCGCCCGCCTGCTCTACTACATACATACTTAGTACATATACATACCCCCCACCTCGGACAGCAGCTCCCCGCATTCTCGCAACCCTCGTGGCCTCTTGCGGAACTTGCCTGCCGAGACTGGCCATCTCTGTCGGCCGGGCCTCGCAGCACTGCAGCCATGCAACGCGCCGGTGCCCTACAGGAGCACGAGGCATCATGTCGCCGACGCCGACGCCGATCCGCGCCGACGCCGCTAGCACGCGTGTGTCTCGGAAGCGAGGTCAGATTGGTTGGTTGGCCGGCCTTGCTTTGGAGGAGCGTCTTCCTCGACGTCACGACCGCCACCTAGCCGTCAAGTCGCTCCCTACTGGCTTGTCGGCCTGCCTCGATGCCGAATCAGTTAGCGCAGTACACGCAGCGCCTGGGTGTGCAGCCAGAGAAACCCCCCTCGCCACCGACTCCCTTGCCCCTTCCTTGACCGCCCTCCCTTCATCCGGCCTTGAGCTCTCCCTCTGCCCGTCACGGCCCTCTGATCCTTGAGTGATCCTGCATGTGCTTCATCATCGACTCCTCCTCCTCCTCCTCTCGTCAGCCACAATCATGGTCAAGTCGCGGAGCCCCAGCCTCACCCGCTTCCTCTCCGACTTCACCCTCGGCTTCTCCGATGGCCTGACGGTCCCATTTGCCCTTACTGCGGGGCTCAGCTCCCTCGGCCGCGCCGACACCGTCATCTACGCCGGCCTCGCCGAGCTCTGCGCCGGCAGCATCAGCATGGGCATTGGCGGCTACCTGTCGGCCGTCGACGAGCTGCCCCCGCAGCCGAGCCACCGCGGTAGCCTCGGTGGCGGCGACGACGACGAGGAGCTGGCCGCCATGCTATCTCATGACGGGAGCCCGACTGCCACGAGCACCAGCAGCGAGAGCAGCTCCCACGGAAGCATCGGCGACAAGGAAAAGGGGTTCGACTCTCCTGATGAGCTCCTCGTCCGCCGCCATCTCGAGCCTCTGGCCCTCGCTGGCTCGATCGTCTCGGACGTTGTCGCCGCCTTGCGTCGCAACCCGGACGGCCTTGCCCGCGCCGCCCACCAGCTCCAGCAACGACGGCAGCCCCGCGAGGAGCTGCCCATCGCCTCAGGCAAGCCGCCGCCGCCCTGGCCCGTTGCCTCGGGCCTTTCCATCTCGCTGGGCTACGTCGTCGGCGGTGTTATCCCCCTGTTTCCCTACTTTTTTGCCCCGACGGTCGGTCTGGGCCTTGGCTGGAGTATTTGCCTATGTCTCCTCGCCCTCATGTCTTTTGGTTTCGGCAAGAGCTGGCTGTTGAGAGGGGAGGATGCGACGTGGAGGCGCTGCCTGCTTCAAGGCTTCCAGATGCTCATCTTGGGCAGTCTGGCTGCTGGCGCCGCCGTCCTGTGTGTCAATCTGCTGGGAGGAGGCGGCCAGGCCGACTCCGCAGGATGAAACCTTGTGCGCCGCCTTCACTGAGTGAACTGGGCCTAAACTGGCTGTTCCGCGCTCATGAACCTCCTCGGCTTTCAGGCCCTCTTATCGACGCTCGCGCTCCTGGATCAAGGATACCTGGTAGAATCATGGGGTCAGCATTGATGGACCGCATCGGAGCAAGCCATCTATCGCCATCCTAAACGTGCTGTCCAAATCGATCGTGGGCGCCTCGATATCCGAGGGATGCGGCGTCCAGATCCGGACACCTCGACAAGTCGGAACAGCAAACGTGTTTGCTCTCCTTGACTAGGTGACGGGAGTTTGCCTCCACTCATGGAACCGGCAAACGCCCATGTCTGATTCGCGGCATGGGATGGAATCCGGCCAGCGATTTACTTACTACCCGAATTCTATACACATTCACCACCTGCCACGCAACTTGGACGTGATTAGCCGAGTGACTCACGTGCAAGTCCACGACAAAACCCTTCGGTCTTTCGCCACGCTCTCTGTCCTCCAATACGTTCCAAACAGTGGCCCCAAGATAGGCCACGATTGGCGCAACAGCCAATGGCTTCATCCAAAGTCCGGGGCGCTGCTGCGAGGCAAAGGGAATTGACTGGGCTCGTGCTTCACAATCACCAGAGTTGGTCCCCATGTTCACCTTGATTGTGCCCGCGCCGGGCGTGCGATCTGGTGGAGTGGTTGGCAAACGCTTGCTCTCCTTGGTTTTTCAAATGCTCCGTCATTCTTTACAGGCGCAAATGATGCACGCACATGCACAATGGCCATAGCCGAAGACGCCCAGGCATGTTTGGTCTGGCCACGGCGTCTGCTGGTTTCACCGGGTAACCGCCTGCTTCCCCGTGCCACAAAGAGAGATAGAGAACACGGTATTGCATCGTCAGTGTATAACCGCCTTCTGCTCCGACATATATACACTGCTCTGCCCCTGATGAGTCCCCGCTGGTGACGGCAGCCCTTTCACCCTAGCTACCGGATGTGCAAAGCCCGAGAGATATCTTGCAGACCAACACACCTCCACACTGCACTCATATATTCAGCAGCTGGCCGTGAACCAACAAGGCGGAAGCGCCCTTGCCATCACCCGAACTGTTCCGACAAACCATGAGCAGCAGCATCATGGGTGGCATCGGCGGCAGAGGGCTCTTTTGGCGGCGGGTCCAGAGGGCACGGGGCCAGGGGAGGGACTTGCTCTGGGAGCTTGGCTTCCGGAGCTGGAAGCAGGCTCTTGAGACGGCGAGCGCGACGGGGTCGGACGAGACACAAGGGCCCGACGAGGAGAAGCAACTGAGCTCTGAGAACCGAGACTCGTTGCCGGCGGGTGAGAGCTTGGCCGTTGGTGCTGCGGTTTCTGGGGACGAGGACAACAGACCAAATCACGTCGAGGAGGCGACGGAAAGGTCGTCGACGGCCAGTGGGCCGGTATGCATGGCAACTCCATCGAGTTCCACGGTGGGAGAACAGGATCCAGGACTTAGCTCTGCACCCGACGAGGACACGCGCGACGCCAGAGACGTCCCGTCGCCGACCTGGGCGCACTTGAGTTTCGACCAGTTCCTCGACACTGTAGCCGACGAGGAAGCACCAGTGCAGTTTCCATGGGAAGGTTGGGTCCTCGACCAGAGCGACGAGTTCTGGGATGCCCTCGTGGGACCCGACGATGGGAGCTTGGCTTTCATCTTGGGAATGGATGGCGAGGAGGAGAACAAGCGTCAGCGAGACGAGGACGAGGATGTTGTTTCCGAGCGATGCAAGAGGAGGCGAGACGGGCTTGGGCTTGCTTAGACTAGTATTGATCGAATCTGTGGCTAATGCGTCACCGCAACCCTGCTCCTTGGCTAGCGAAGCGTCGAGTTGAAGAAATCGTCGACACATCTGTAGACGGAAACCGGTGAGGCTCGAGTACGGAGTCGCACGACACGCAGCCCAAGATCAAGGACCCGCCTTGCAGGATCCGCGTGGCCCCTCGTCTGTAGATTTCAATCGTGAATAGATGGCATGATGTTGGAGGTTGAGCGGAGCGGCCCGAACGTAATGGTCGAGCCGTGATTGGCCAGCGCCAGCCGACGCAAGAACAATATCCCGAGGCCACGACCGAAGCTCCAGCCAAGCTTCGAGCAACGACGTCGACGACTCGGGTGGCGAACCAAGTCTCCCTCTCTCCCTCGCAAGCCATTGACCCCGAGCTCGAGGCATCCTCGGAGGACCTTGGTCGCCTCCTCACGCATCTCGGCCTCTCTCGTCGCGCCAGCCACCGCCCTCGTCCACAGCCTCCATGGCAGCCCTCCACAGACTGGCTGGCCGGGCGGCCAAGCGCATGAGCCTGGCATCGGCGACGACGACGACGACGACGACGACGACCACCACCACCAAGGCCCATGTCGCCGCCAGCCGTCCCTTCTCGACGACATGCCTGCGCCGGTACGCCGCGCCCGAGCCCATGGGCACCCGTCTCGTGCCCGTCGACGACGACCTGGGCAACCCGCACGACCCCTACGGCATATCGCGCCACCTGCCCGGCGCCACCCAAAAGTCTCGCGAGAACTCGGTCGAGGACCGCAAGGTCAGGCACTACACGGTCAACTTTGGTCCGCAGCATCCCGCCGCCCACGGCGTGCTGCGTCTCATCCTCGAGCTCAACGGCGAGGAAATCATCCGCGCAGATCCACACGTCGGCTTGCTGCACCGGGGCACCGAGAAGTTGATCGAGTACAAGACATATCTCCAGGCCCTGCCCTACTTTGACCGCCTCGACTACGTCTCCATGATGACCAACGAGCAGTGCTTCTCGCTGGCCGTCGAGAAGCTGCTCAACATTGAGATCCCCGACCGCGCAAAGTACATCCGCACCCTGTTTGGCGAGATTACCCGCGTCCTCAACCATCTCATGTCTGTCCTGTCACATGCCATGGATGTTGGTGCTCTGACGCCCTTCTTGTGGGGCTTTGAGGAGCGAGAAAAGCTCATGGTATGCCGTCATCGCACGCCAGAGTCTGGCTGCACCGGCTGATGATGTTTGTGTGTAGGAGTTTTACGAGCGCGTCTCGGGTGCTCGTCTCCACGCCGCCTACGTCCGCCCCGGCGGCGTCCATCAGGACATTCCCCTCGGCCTGCTCGACGACATCTACCAGTGGGCGACCCAGTTCGGCGACCGCATCGACGAGACGGAGGAGATGCTTACCGACAACCGCATCTGGATCGAGCGGTTGCGCGGCGTCGGCGTCGTGTCGGCCGCCGATGCTCTCAACCTCTCCTTTACCGGCGTCATGCTCCGCGGCTCTGGCGTGCCATGGGACATCCGCAAGAGCCAACCGTACGACGCCTACGACAAGGTCGAGTTTGACGTGCCCGTCGGGGTCCACGGCGACTGCTACGACCGCTACCTCTGCCGAATGGAGGAGTTTCGCCAGTCGCTGCGCATCATCCACCAGTGCCTGAACCAGATGCCCGCCGGCCCTGTCCGGGTCGAGGACTACAAGGTCTCGCCGCCCCCGCGCGCCGCCATGAAGGAGAACATGGAGGCCCTCATCCACCACTTCCTCCTCTACACAAAGGGCTACACGGTGCCCCCTGGCGAGACGTACTCGGTCATCGAGGCACCCAAGGGCGAGATGGGCGTCTACGTTGTCAGCGACGGCAGCGAGCGCCCCTACAGATGCCACATCCGGGCCCCGGGCTTTGCCCACCTGGGCGGCTTCGACCACGTTTGCAAGGGCCATCTGCTGGCTGATGCTGTGGCCGTCATCGGCACCATGGATCTGGTGTTTGGTAAGTGCCCTAGACCCGACACAAGATGGCTTTCGTTGCTGACAGTCTGCACGCAGGTGAGGTCGATCGGTAGGGCCCGAGTTGGCGGCCAAGCGCAACAAATGAATTCAACTATTTTTTGCTTCCCATTTCGCTACCTGGTGGGGAGAGAGCAAGGTAGATACTCTATAGAAGTCGTCTTGTTCGTCGACCCACCGCCTCTATTCATCAACGTTGCGATGCTTGTCCAATCAATGTAAACGAAGCCCTTTCAAGACATCCTATGCTCAGTGATGTGCAGCGTGGGAAGCCGTGCCTACACGACCTTGATGCCGGTGCCAGACGCCTGTTGCATCAAGAAGGTCTTGAGGGGCGAGAGGGCGTTGACGGCCCGCAGTCCGACAGACCTCAGCGGGACCAGCGGGCCGCTGCCCACCGAGTACAGCTTGTGGAGCTTGTCGCACACGCCGAGGAGGACGTGGTTGGCGGCGTAGCGCTCGCTGTTGTAGGCCTCGAGGGACAGCTGGGTCCCCAGGTCCTGGCCGTGGGCGACCGAGTACTCGATGGCCCGGACGAGGCTCTCGACGTCGCCCTGGCCCTGGTTGAGGCCCTGACCGGCCAGCGGGTGGACCGTGTGCGCGGCGTCGCCGACGAGGGCGACGCGCTCGCTGATGTACGAGTCGGCGTGGCGGAGCCTGAGCGGAAAGGAGGCGACCGAGCCCTCCTGCACGCCGACGGCGGCCTGGGGGACCGTCTCGGCATCGACGGGCGTGTGCTGCATTCTCCAGGCGTACTCGTCCGCCTGGCCCTCGGGCGTGGAGTGCATGTAGCCAAGGTCGATGGCGCTGAGACGGAAGGCGGCGTTGACCATGGCGACGAACTCGTTGGCGGGCAGCTTCTTGAGCAGAGAGGCATTCTCGGGCGTCGTCGACCACACCAGGGTGGCGTAATTGCCAGGCATGGGGAGCATGGCGACGGGGCCGGTAGGAAGGAAGCGCTGGTAGGCAATCTTCCGAGCAGAGCCGCCCCATCCGTCGCCCTCGAGCTCAAGAGTCGCCACGACGCCATGCCGGCCGTAATCCCAGCCGCGGCTCTCAATGCCGGCAAAGGCCCGGACGGGGCTGTTTGCGCCGTCAGCACCCACAAGGAGCCGCGCAGCCAGGATCTTGCCGCCCGCGAGCCGGACCACGGGCCACTCCCTGAGGTCCAAATCCTCGGTCTCGTCGCCGAGCTCAATCTTGTCCACCTTTGAGTTGTCGAAGACGTCGACGCGGCCCAGCTCCTCTAGCCTCCTCAGCAAGCCAGAGGTGAGGTTCAGGTTCTCCGTCATGTACGCAATCGTCTTTTCGGCGCCGGCGCCCGGGGGCCAGTCAAACTCGATGCGCGCGCCCGAGACGCCGTCCCAGACCTGCATCTCGTGGTACTCCTGTATACGCTCGCGCTTCATGTGCGGCCAGGCGCCGATGGAGTTGAGGAACTGGGCCGAGGTGGGCGTGAGGGAGCTGCACCGGTTCGAGAACTGGGTCGGCGGGAGGGAGAAGGCAGCCGTTTTGGATAGATCCTGGGCTTCGACGAGGGCAACGCGCAGCTGCGACGTGACTGGGCTGGATCCTGGGCGTGTGGGTTAGTCGTTCAGGGGCGGCCTGGCAAGAGCGTCGACTCACGAAGCGCGGCAAGGAGGCTCAGGCCGGCCGGCCCGCCCCCGACGCAGACTACATCGTAGATTTGGTCCGTCTTGATGGAGTAGGGCCGCCGCGGCTGGTTGCGAAAGGCGCGGGAGCAGCTTCGGCAGACAAAGCGAGACTTGGCCAAGAGGGTGCGACTCGACGACATTGCTGGGCCTGGCCAATTGCAGCGCAAGGGTGGTGGATGGAGATCAGAGGAGCTGCAGATGGAGCCTCGACATGGCGCTGGTGCGGGCGGAAGTGGGATGTCGTTGAGGATTGGTGCTGCTCGGGAGAGCTTGGCCGAGCGAAGTTGAGCGGGTGGTGGCGCAGGCTATCGGGCTGTGGCGGTGCGGATGTGGACACCGTGGAGCCCGGGGATCCTGTGGCTCAGCAGTTGCCACAGACAACCAGCCGCATCCACCTGACTATTATCTATTATCCGCATGTACGAATACGAATGTACTCTGTACCTAGTAAGCAAACGAAATCGTTGCGTCAGTGCAGCTTTCTGTTGCCAAACTTTTACTCAACAACAAGGCAACCGGCTCGGAGCGAGAACCCCCGTCGACAGTCCTCACAGTGCGCCCTCCTCGGCAGGCCTGGCCTCTTTTGCGCCGCCAGTCTCCCCTGTACGTCAGAGCGTCGGCACCTGCGGCCCCGTCTGCGACCGCTGGCCCTGTCTCACTCGTCCGTGTCGGCAGAGGGACGGCTTCGAGAGAGGCTCCGTGTGCTCTACCTCGTACATCTCATCCTCTCCGCTTGGCACGCCATGTTGGACGGCGACGACTATCTCCAAGAGGGCTTCGACCCCCGCAGCGTCACGATGCCGCGCCTGCGCTCCATCCTCGTCACCCACAACGTCGACTATCCGTCCACGGCGAAGAAGCCGCAGCTGGTCCAGCTCGTCAGCGACCACATCCTGTCGCAGGCGCCCAAGCTTCGAGCCGAGCGGGCAAGGGCCAAGCGGTCGAGCTACGGCATAGTCAACGCTGACAGCGCCGGCGACACGCATACCTGGGACGACCACGAGCTGCCGCCCCCGCGGTCTGCCCTCAGGCGGTCGAGGTCTCCGCGGAAAAGCTCGGCCAAAAGCAGGGCAGAGGATCAAGACGTCGAGCCTGAGCCTTCCCTTCTCAGTCCTCGGAAGCGGAGTTCGCGATCGGCCAGCCGACAGCTCTCTCGCGCCGACGACGAGGATGCCCTATTGGCGGACTTGGCGAGGTCTGCGCGCCGGAGCCGGAGAACGATGACGCCGCAAGTCAAGGTCGAATCGGACGAGGACGAAGAAGAGGAGGGGCTTCATCTCCCGCAACAGGATACGAGCGTCTTCACCGACGACAACCCCTTCCAGAGTGGTAGCTCCCCGCCTGCGGCCAAGTCTCCAGCCTACCGGCGTCGAACGGCAGGCGACGACCTTTTCAAGAGCGTGAAAACACCCACCCGCCGGACAGAGGGGAAAGCCGATCGAATCAGGGCCAGCAAGTCGTTTGAGCTCTCCACGCCTCCACCGCGCTCCGAAACGCCCGAGGAGCCACTCGAGCCGGGAGAAGAGTTCACTCCCGGCGAACAGCTGGAGTTGGAAAGGGCCGCCAGGGAGGGGGAAATATGTATCGCCGAGCGGAAACCTTCTTCGGAGGTTGCGCGTCGGACGAGCTCGAAGACGCCCTTGCTCGTCCTGCTTCTGGCATTGCTCTCGGCGTACGGGGCTTGGTATCGGCAGGAGAAGATTGCCGTCGGTTACTGTGGCCTCGGGCGCCCAGCCAAGACGCTCTTACCGCCGGAGCTCCCCATTCCCGATGTCTTGGTGTCCCTCGTCGAGCCTCAATGCGAGCAGTGTCCCCCGCACGCCTACTGCTATCAGGACTTTTCCATCCGGTGCGAACCCGACTTCATCCTGGAGCCGCACCCGCTGTCTCTGGGCGGCCTGGTCCCCTTTTCTCCGTCGTGCGAGCCCGATGGCGAAAAGGCGCGGCGTGTACATGCCGTGGCCGACAAGGCCGTCGAGGAACTGCGCGGGCGCCGGGCCAAGTTTGAGTGCGGTGGCTTGGTCGACGAGACTGGCCAGCCACAGGACTCGCCGGCAATTACCGAGGAAGAACTCAAGGAGAGCGTCAGCAAGAGGCGAAACAAGCGGCTGAGCAGGCAGGAGTTTGATGAACTGTGGACGGCGGCAATCGGTGAGGTGGCGACTCGGGAAGAGGTCCAAAGCACCGAAGACGAGAACGCTGGGTAAGTCAACTGCGTTCCTTTTCACGGCCCATCTGCGGCTGCCATCCCCCGTCACATCGCTCATCGTTCTGACAAGCGGACTAATCAGCTCCGTCATGGATCCTGCAGATCCGATGCCCCCTTCCCAGCAAGACGATTCTCATCGACCTCTCTCGCTCGCCTTCCGCTCTCGTGCGCCGTCAAGCGATCCGTCCGCCTTGGCCTGGCAAGATATCGAGTCCCAATTGGACTTTTGATCCTGGTCGCGCTTGCCGTCCTGTACCTGCGCGCTCAGTATCGTCGTCACCTGGCCACGTCGGCACAGGTGCCGGCCTTGGTGGACGCGGTGCTGGGCCGGCTCGCGAACCAGAAGGAGCTGGGAGAGGAGGACCTCGACGATGCCTGGCTGTTTCTGCCAAATCTGAGGGACGACGTGCTGAGGTCTGTCCATTCCTTGTCGGAGCGGGAGCGAATCTGGCAGAGGGTCAGGGCGGTCGTGGAGCAGAATAGTAATGTGCGGACTGGCCAGAGGGAGGGCCGCAGCGGCGAGGTCGGCCGGGCCTGGGAGTGGATAGGGCCCGGACGGGGTGAGGGCGCCAGGAGGAGACGCAGCGGCAGGGTGTCGTTGGCTCCGGGGGCCAGCTCTGAGTCGCCCGAGGACCATGAGAGGACGGAGGCGAAGAAGTGGGAAGAGCCGAGGCCGTTTTACTAGGTCGAGGGGGCGAGCGGACGTGGCCGGGTTTTACTGGTTCCGCTGATGGGGCGGAGTTTCTTGTAATTATTCTCATTTGTCTACTGTATACTCAAATTGCCCGCAACCAGGGTCCCTGATTCAGGATGGAGTCGAGGTAATCTACGCATTACGTCTGGCATGGAGTTGACTGTCCGGCTGTGGGTGAGCAGGCTAATTCCCAAATGCACAAAGGTGGCTGCCAGCACGACCCTCACGAGTAGACAGACAGGCGTGGACGAAGAGCAAGGCGAGAGCAAGGCGAGTAGAGGATGGATGGGCGTCTTGATTGATTGGCTACTGCACAGTTGTTGTATATGCACAAGGGTGTTGGACAAAGGAAACGGCGGTGCCGGGGCAAACAATCATCTAGACTCTGGTGGTTTCCATCTATTGGGCCTTGGAGGAGACGATCCCTGCAGAACAAGGTCAGTACTGCGCGCTCTGGGCCTCAACCGACCTCGACTTGGGGCACATACGCTCAACGTCGGCGACGCTCTGCTGGAGAATCTGCTGCAGGACCTTTGGGTTCTCGAGCTCCTTCTGCACCTTTGCAATGATGGACGTGGCCAGCTCCTGCTGCTGGCGCTGCTTGACCTGGCCCTCGTAGCGGACCCACGACTCGAGGACGGCCTTGGCCTCGGCGGCGAGGGTCGTCTGCTGCTCGAGCTCGAAAGCCTTGGCCTCGAGCTTCGCGGTTTCCTGGTCGCAGCCGAGTGTGAATCGAAGGCTCCCCTGGTCCACGCGGACGGCACGGACATGACGGCAGGGGCCGGCTCAGCTCACCTTTGACACCTCAAAGAGGCCCTTTGTGATGTCGACGACGCCGCCCATCTGCTTGACGTCCTCGATGCGGGTCTTGACGGCCTCGGTGTGGTCGGCGCGGGCGCTGTTGAGGATGTTCTTGATCTTTTGGCTCTGGGCCTCGGCCCACTCCTTGTAGCCCGGGCCGCCGTACTTGATGAGGCTGCCCCAAACGGCCAGCAGGCAAAAGGCCACGACCGTCTCCTCGTTCATGACGTAGTACTCGTTGCTGATGGCGTAGATGCTGAGGCCGGCGGCGCTGCTGAGGATGGCCGTCTTGGAGAGCAGGCTGCTGCCGGGCAGCGAGTCGATGATGCTCTGCGCCTTCTTCTTGGGCTCCTCGGCGGGGACGTTGCTCGAGTTCCGCGTCGCGGCGGCGGCACACAGCGCAGGGAGGGCTCGGCGGGCGAGCGTCGGTCGGAGGAGAGGAGCGCCTGCCGCACCGAGGGGGGTCAGCCAATTCCGCCGACCAATTGGCCCGCGCGGCACAACGTACCGACGGCGCTTCGCGCGACGATGCGGGAAGCCATTGCGAGGGAAGGGGGGGTGCGAGTCTGCGGGCTTGTCGTTGCTCGGTTGGCCTAGCTGGGGAGGGCGGTTCGGGCGGACGAGGTTGAGGTTTTGCCGCGTGAGTTCGGCAAGCAGAGGCCGAGTCACGTGGTGGGAGCTGCTGTTGGCCGAGCTTCTGCCGGGTCGGGCCGGTGGAGAGGAAATTCCAGCTCGAGTGAGAGAGAGGCGAGAGCGTTGACGGCAGATTCACTCCATTGTCCGATATCATGGAAACTTTCAAGGCAACTCCGCCTCGACACGCATGCTTGTACCTGTGACGCCTCCACGCGCCCTTTTCATCGAATTCGGCCCACAGCCATCCCCACGTCTCCAAGCGTGTCCTCGGTGAAAAAAGGTTGAAAATATCTGGTGTACAGCAACAACACCATCAACCTTTGGCCTTTGCCATGCCCACGGCCGCGCCTGGCGAGGGCGCCAAGCGCAAGCGACCATCGACCGCGACCAAGCCCGTCAAGCGGCGCCGCTCGTCTGGGGCCGACGAGGGTGAGGATGGGACGGACCCCGGCGCAAAGATCCTCCTGATGGAGCAGGGCATCCTCGAGTCCAAGAAGAACTACAACGACATTGGCGCCCTGCTCGCCACGGCCGAGGAAGGGGCCGATGAGTCGATGCTGGCCACCGTTGCGCTCTGTCGCGTGTTTCTGCGGCTGCTGGCGCAAGGATCGCTCGCCTTCAAGAAGTCGCAGTCGGAAAAGGACGCGGTCGTGGCTGGATGGCTGCGAGACCGGCTGTCTCAATACAAGCTGCTGCTGCTGCGGCTCTTGGCCGACGAGGACCTGGCCGTGACGGCGCTGACCCTGTGCATGAGGGTCCTCAAGGCCGAGGGCGAGCACTGGTCCGGCAGGGACGCGTACTCGTTCCCCACGCCCTTTCTCGAGGACATTGTCGGGACCATCCTGACGTCGAGCGCCGAGGGCGTGAGAGGGGCGTACATTGAAGAGTTTGCGGAGCAGCACGACGACATTCGCTACTACACGTTCAAGTCGATTCGGTGCGCTTCCTTCCCTCGGACTGCTCGTCTTTGGCACTGTCTGTACTGACGAGTGCTAGGCCCGCCATTGAGAGTGTCGCAAAACAGGTAGAGGCGCCGGGGGTTCTTTTCGATCGAGTCTACTCGCTGCTCTCGTCACTCGACGGCGTGCCGAGATCAGCCGACGACCTCGAGGACTTTTATGTCGCGGCGCCCCAGAAGAAGTCGCACCCGCTCCGATCAGTCTCGCAGCACAAGAAGCAGGCCCAAGGGGCTTGGCTGGCACTGATGGAGATCATCGAAACAAAGGACCAGCGCAAGCGCATCCTGGCCGTTGTCACGACCGTCATTGCCCCGTGGTTCACCAAGCCCGAGCTGCTCGCCGATTTTCTCACAAACTGCTACGACGCCGGGGGCTCCATGTCTCTGCTGGCCCTTTCCGGCGTCTTCTACCTCATTCAGCAGCGGAACCTGGACTATCCGTCGTTTTACCCGAAGCTGTACTCGCTGCTCGACCGCGACATGCTGCACTCGCGGCACCGGTCGCGCTTCTTCCGGCTGCTCGACACGTTTCTGGCGTCGACTCACCTGCCCGCAGCGCTCGTGGCCAGCTTCATCAAGCGAATGGCACGGCTCGCGCTCAACGCGCCGCCCAGCGCCATCGCGTTTGTGACGCCGTGGATCTACAACCTCCTCAAGCGGCACCCCAGCTGCACGTTCCTGGTGCACCGGGAGGTGCGGGACCCCGAGACGACGCGGCGCATCCAGGAGGAGGGCTTCCAAGACGTCTTTGCGGCAGACGAGCCAGATCCAATGGAGAGCGGAGCCATTGATAGCTGCCTGTGGGAGCTGGTCCAGCTGCAGTCGCACTATCACCCCAACATAGCCACAATCTCCAACATCATCTCGGAGCAGTTTACCAAGCAGTCGTACAACATGGAGGACTTTTTGGACCACTCATATGCAAGCGTACGTATAGGCGTCGGCCCGCTGCTTGTCGACGTTTGTGCTGACGTTTGGCGCAGCTGCTGGAGGCGGAGATGGCCAAGGAAGTGCGAAAGGCTCCCGTGGTCGAGTTTCACATTCCGCCAAGGGTTTTCCTCGCACATGAGGACGCGAGCGCGACGCCCGACAGCCTGCTGGTGAAGCTGTGGGATTTTGGAGGCGGCCCGGCAGCCACTGGGGCATGAGGTGGTGAGCCGCTGCGACTGGCACTCGCCGTGGACATGCATACACGTATTCTTGCGGCATGTTCGAATACCCCTCGACGCATGCATGCACGTGCTGCGCTGCGCGTCTTTGGCTGGGACCGGCGACTTTCCGTTGACAGGGGGGTTGCAGGCGTGCAGAGTGTGGTTGCGCAAAGCTGACGATGGGGCGGATCAAGGGCCAGGCCGGCAGAGGCGTGCCGGGCCGTGAGACGGCCGCTCATTAATCGAATACCCAGGTAGGTACAGTACCTATGTACTCTGAATGAGAGGATACGGCTGCGGTGGAAGGGTATGTACATACTGTACCTACCTGGTAGGTACGGATACCTTGGGTGCCTACCTGGTGGTAGCATTGGACCCGGCGGAGGCTGCTAGCGCATCTCTCTTGTGCAACCATTGGGCGTCGTTGCAGTTGCCTGCGGGGATAGATAGGGAGGTACCGGCAGTGACGAGTACCGTTCGACTGCCCAGCACTCTTGGCACTGTAGCCCTTGGCACTGAGGGTTCGTGGCACTATGTACATAGTACGCGCAGCCTCCTGTTGAATTTACAGGGGCCGACGAGTGATGCCTTTCCTCATGCAGGGCGGCGGGCTGAAAAAAAAAAAACACCAAAAAACCTGTTGTACTCAAGGCGACGAGTCTAGACCGTCATTCAGTCCTCGCCTCGGCACACGCCACAGCCTCCTCGCCTGCAAGCCATAGCCCAAACGAGGCATCAACTCAATTTAATCCTTTGCCATCCGTACTTTGTAGAAACTAAATCCTGCCCCCTTGCCCGGCGGGCTCGTGAGACAGAACCTTGGACCGGTGGAGGAAACAAACGATCCAGTGCATCTCTCTTTTGGCTCCCTGCACTGCCTGGAAGTACAGGATACAGAGTGTCTACACAGAGCACATTGTATGTATGTACATACCTGGGATCTCAGCCGCCTCCGCCTCCGCCTCCGCCTCCACCGCCAAAGGCTACCTGGTATCCTATAGGTACCTAGGTACCTTAGGTAGCTCCAAGGGTACATACATGCTTGTTCAAGCCACGGCTGTATGAATGCACTTTGTATCTGCCTCTGACCGGTGACATCACCATCGCTTTCGGCCGCCAATATGTGGCTACCGAGGAGCGACGAGCTACCCGGTACTCGTGGCAGCGTCCCTCCTAGGTATACGAATACAAGTTAATTTTTTATTTTTTCGAACACGCATCTGTCCGTCCACCAGCCCCAGC
>JAPEBW010001819.1:0-18519 GCA_027405785.1 Ophiocordyceps robertsii | reverse complement strand
TACGTTTTCGCCTGCTGCATGCCTGCGTCTTCATGTAACTACTGTGCTGCCGCATGTACTCCATGATCCATCCTGTGGCGTATCAACATCCAGCAGACATTCTATGGTTCTTTTTTAGCCTCGACCTCCCGCACGCCAAACCTTCTCGGTCCTCCCCCCTTCTCCTCTCTGCCTCCTCTCTCCCTCCTCCTCTCTTTCTTCCTCTCTGTCCTCTTCCTCTCTCTCTCTTCCTCTCCCCCTCACACCCTCCCCCTTCTCTAGTCGCTCAACCGTTTTCACCCACCCAACCCAACGACTCGCCTGCCCAGCCTTTTGTGCTCCCCAAATCGTCCACCACGACCAGCTTCTCTCCCTTCCCATTGCCTACCTGCCTCGACAAGCAGTCGTCGTCGTCTTCTCTCTCCTTCTCCGCCTCTTCCTCTTCTCGCAATGGCTATCCCTCAGGTCAACGGCGACACGTCGAGCCTGGCTCACAACTCGGCCTTTATCCAAGTACGTTGTCCCTATTCCACGGCCCGCCCGTGGTGTGCTGGCAGCCCTAATCCTCCCTTGCTTAACCTGGACGCTGACAATGACGCGCCACAGCACCTGCTCAACTACCCCCTCATCAGCGACGGCATCCACACCTTCAAGTCCAACGAGTATGGCCAGCGCTCCATCCAGCTCGGCGACTCGGCCTACCAGACCTTTGCCCGCCCCGTCATGCCTTGGTTCGCCAAGCCCTACCAGTACATTTCCCCCTACGTCCAAAAGGCCGACTCCATCGGCGACAAGACGCTCGACCGCTTCGATGAGCAATTCCCTGTCGTCCGCAAGCCCACCACCGAGCTCTACAAGGACACGCGTAGCCTGATCCTCTTGCCTCTCAACAAGGGTCTTGAGGGCCGCGACCACGTCTTCCAGGTCTACGCCGCAGAGGTCAAGAAGACGGAGCAGCAGGGCATCGTCGCCCAGGGCAAGGCCGCCGTCTCCACCGCCCTCGTCGTTAGCAACGAGACGCTGTGCTGGCTCGGCAGCCTGCTCTCGGCCAAGAAGGCCGAGGCCACAAAGGCCATTAACGACAAGGTCCAGCAGTAGACGATCCTCGTCGACGCCTGTTACCCGCCCCATACGGTGAAGCCGCGTCTGGCTTTCGCCCTTGGACCCGGGATGTTTTTTTCCCCTCCCTTTGGGCGTTGAAATCTGCTCACCAGCCATGCTCTTACTCTCCTCATTCTCCCCCCACTGTCGAGCAGAGACCATTGGTCCTCGGCTTCACGCAACGGACCATGTGACAGAGTCGGAGACAGGGCAAGAGCACCGAAGCTGGCGGTTGTGGGAGGGGCCGGATGTGTTATACCTTGACTGTTGAGCATGTCGCATTTCTTGTTACATCAAGTCTCTAGTGATTTTCCGTGCTGCTGCCTTCTTGTCTGTCGCGCCTGGCACTGTAAGGGTCGGCTGTTCTTGGGCTCGGCTTGCCAGCACGACATGATGGCAGGGTAGCCATTGTGCCTTTGGCTGGGGGGTGGAAGTCGGGGACAGGAAGCAAAGGGGTCATGATCTCTACTCCCGTTTTTCATTTGTATCCAACGGACGACGGTTCGGGTGAATGGGCAAAGGAGTGTTGTAGGTCGATATCAAAATCAAGGGATGATAGATGGCGTGCCGCTGCACATGTGCCGGATGAATGAGCGTTGACTTGGCACTCGGCTTCACGTGAAAGAAGGTGACGACTGCAGGGCACCATGCAGCCCGCGCCACCATGGCCAATCCTCTGTGGTCGGGGGGTCGGAAGTGTCGAGGCGAGGCCGATGCTGGCCGTGAAGACACTGGAGTCGTCGAGTCTTCCTCTCCCTCACGAGAGCACAACAAGAACATGGGCCCGCATCTTGAGCAGCGGAGCCTCAGCCATGGCTCACGGCATTGCATTGTGACACGGGGTACCCGTCTCTATGTAGAATCATGGGTACCTGTGGGACCATTACTAAGCAATTGCTAATATTCTATTCGTCAAGTGTTCAAGCAAGGTATCTAGGTAGCCAGCAAGCCAGCAGACGGGCCAGTGGATAAGTGGACTATCTAATGGAATATGAGCAGCAGTCACTTACCTACGGTCACGGGTACCTGTGTCCCAATGCGACGCCCCCTGGGAGTGTGTAGCGAGATGCGGTATGTATTCGTACATCTAGGCACGGTGGGCAAAAGCAGTGGTCGCGCTACTAGACCCCCTCCGTTGCAGAGGCATGATGTGGCAGGTAGCAAAAAATCGACCAAGTGACAGCTTCGTCGATTGACCACACATGTATATCAAGCTTCCGCCCAGGCGCGCTCCACTCCATGACAGTAGGTGTGTGTTTTTTGGTGGAGGGGATCTAGACCAATGGCTGTTTACCAGGCTGCCCAGCTAGGCAGGCTTTTGACTCGGTGAATTCCAGCCGCCATCAAGGTGGGGGAGTTGGGGGAGCCGTGCGGGTACGATTGACTTGCACCCACCCGCAGACCGCTTGCATCAGTGATCAAGGCCCTAGGACGAAGTACGTACCAACTTTGCCTGTCTACGGATACCTGCCTAGGTAGGCGGGATTCGAACCCGCGCCTTCTCCTCGATTTCGCACACCGCCCACCACCACCAGATTGATCATTTGTGGCGGCGGCAGCTTTTGCGGCGGCGGCGGCAACAGTCGCCACCAGATGTGTTCTGTTCGGGGCGAGATCGAGGAGGCTCTACAACCATCTTCCTAGGGCTCGACACCTTCGGCCTCGTCGACAGAATCACAAGTGCTGGAGGGGTGGCAACGGGAGGACCCCGGTCGCCCTCGCGGCTCTACATCAACGACAACGGTATGAGGGATCTGGTCAAGCAGCGGGCGCTGGCAGAGCTGATCGATCACATGCGAGTCGGCGAATGGCGCCATGCCAGCCTCCGACCCGGTATATCGAGACTGACTATTCCATCGTCGCATGTTGAACAGAATGCCCCGGCGCCCAAGACATCCCTGGCCGACCCTTTGACGGAGACGGCCATCTCGACCTTGTCAAGCTCCTCCGCCAGACGCTGGGCAAGGACAAGACCATTTCTACCGCAGCACCCGGTATGTGCTCCCATCTATGCAGCACGCTGCCGTGGCTCCCCTGGCTGGCGACGACAATAAGAAGTGCTGGCTCACCAAGAACTGCGAGTCCTCTGGCGCCAACGACACGATTTACTTGCCCTAGCCAAGCAGGTCTTCGGTGGCTCTGACAGGGGCATTGAATTCCTAAAGGAAGTCATCGGCGACGGTAACAAGTCACGGGTAGAAGTATAGGAGAAATAGGGATGCACATGTAAATCTCTCAATCCAAGTAAGCTCTATAATCTCTTCTATAATTAGTTCTTTATTCCAACTATTATACCGAGCCGCCTTGTCGCGTGGCCCCGGTTGGCTTCTATGCGGCCTGATGATGGTGGCTCGAACACTCACACCACGATAGCAAAGTCTTAAATAGACCGAATATAGAACCCACTAGGCGCAGCAGCTGCCCGGCAAGCGAGCCTTGGAGGGTCCACCGGTGGGATGCATGTCTGACGAGCCTCGATGCCAAGCGGAACAGAAAAAGGTTTGTTAGTTGTCGATCGTACGGCGTCGAGGTAAATCGCGCGTCGGCCCGCCCACGTCCTCACCAGGTTTCGTTTTTAATGAATCCCCCATGGCACGCAAACCGTGCTATAGATCCAGCAGAGAGACAACAAGGGAAAACTGCCTCCACTGCCGCAAATGCCGAATATCGACCAGGTACGGGCAACTTCCATTCGAGAACCTACACAACTGAATAGGCGTGCTTGTAGATGGCCCTTGAGCTTTCCGAGCATCAGTGGACACAACAGCACGTCTCATCTTGCTTGCTTAATCAAACGGCCCAAGAGAGCAGGATCCCTGAATACATCCATCAATGCCCCCTTCGGCCCTGTCCGGCATTCCATCGGGCCAGAACCACCCTTCCATTATCGGCAAGACGTTAGCCATAATCTGAGTTGGCCGAATACGATGTTATGATTACCATGAGTCGTCGTGATGAAATGGTCGACGGGGATTCTTGCTCCACTGAGCCAATACTGGACACGGGTCTTGGGCCATTTGACCACGATGATAACGCCGTCGTTTTATAGTACCCGTACTATTTCACTCAGCTTCACGGTTGGGCTTCTACTGTGTTCAAGAACTTGACGCGAGAGAAAACCTCAATACAATTTGCTCATTCCTCAGGCTATAAAGATGCCTATTTACCCAGCCCAGGAGTCCCCAACCTCATCAGCCAGTATCCAACATGACCAAGCCGAAGATGGGCCTTGCACGCTGGGCAAACATTGTCGTTTCCTTGTCCTTTCTATGGCTGGGCCAGGGCAGCGCCAGCCCCTTGCTCGACTCTCTAGATATATCCCAGGGGCCGGCTCTGCGAGGTCTAGTCTCGCGAGCGCCGCCTGAGCTGGCCTTTACCTATCGCGGATCCAACCTCAAGCCGGAAGAGCTCCAAAAGGCCAAAGGATTCCATCCCAGCGGCGATTATGCCAGAAACCCGAGGGCGTACATTCTGGAACGCCAGGTGCGCGGCGATCCGGCCGATATAGACACCGACGACAGAGAGGCGGACTCGGACATTACCGATCCCGAGACGGAGGCTTGGTCGACGGCCTACGTGTCGACGGCCGTGTCGCCCAATACGGCCCTGAGGTTTGGGGCCTATCTTTACGAAATCTCTACGGGACCGCACATGTTTACCCTGCCGCGCGAGATCAACCACGAGACCGAGGTCGTGGCCTTGGGCGGAGTCTGGTGGTCGCAGGTCAGGAGATGGCGTCTGATTGACGACAACAACTACGAGTTTCCCAACAACCAGGTTCCCGAGCATGGCTGGACCGACAATGAGGATTTCGACGGCAACAGGTGGAACCGCTTCCGGGCCCTCGCGACCATCCCGGAGGACTGGGACAATGCGAACCCGCAGCGCTCAGCCCGCCGATTCATGAGGAGAGTCGGGGCCGACGTGGGCTGGACGGGCCGCTTCCCGCTGCTGCCGCCGCGCACCCAAGGCGACGAGGGCGGCGAGCCCGCGGCCAAGAAACCAAAGCCGGACGACACGGCAGGCCCCTCGGGGCAAGGGAACGGCGCCGCCGCGGAAGAGCTGCGAGAGGACCTGGAAGCCACCGGCATCGACTTTTCCAGCGTGGAGATTCCGCAGGAGGTCAGGCAGCATCTGGAGCAGGGCGATTTGCTGGGGCTCGACTGCGGCCGTCTGATTGCGCAGCTGTACGTGCTGTGGCCGCTGCTGTCGTCGCAGTTTCCAAGGCCGCCTCGCAAAAGGTCGACCCTGGGACTTGGATTGGGGGGTTTTGCCAAGAGACAAGGTACGACGGCCTTCACCACACCATTGCTGCTTCAACTTGGCTTGATGGAGGAGACTGACGGGGGCTGTTGCAGCGCCAGCAAGCCAGGGCCAGTGTGTCCAGCTCACCGACATGGCCCAAGAGGTGCCCGAGCTGCTGCCCTGCAACTACATCAGCAAGCTCACGCTGGGCCTCCGCCTGTCCAACGAATACTGGTCGGGAACCTGGGACGACATCTCGGCCAACTTTTCGTCCAACAGGAGGGGCGGCTTCCACGCCAAGCCGGGCACGGCGCTGGGCATTGGCAAAGAGGTCGAACTGGGGACCGAGAAGTGGCAAGACGTCGACCTCGGGGCGTTTTTCGGATCCAGGATTGTTTCTGTGCGAGACATCAACACGGTTGACCTCAACGACTTGAACCTCTACGGAGACAAGTGGCAGCTGCAGGGTATGTCGCTCGACCCCTCGACTAGACCTGGGCGGGCAGCTCTAACTCTGGCGTTGCTTGCTTACCAGGCATTGTGCTGGTCGGACAGTGCGACCGGTCGTCCAAGCTGATTGCGGTGCAGAGATTCAAAGAGGTCAACAAGTGGGTGGGACACTCGGGCGCCAACAAGGATGTCGAGGTCTGGCAGGCGCACGTCTCGCTCCAGGACTGGGCCGAGGTTCCGGGGCGGCCAAAGTTTAAGCAGCCCAAGACTGAGTTTAGAAAGTAGGCGGGCGCGTGAGCTGGGATGGACGGCGGAGGCTGTAGGAGGCGCTGGGGTGTATCTTGTAGAGATATGAGAGGATTGATATTGATTGCAGTAATCTCTGACTACTAGAGGGAAAGATGCCTGCGACTAGTGACACCCTGATGGGTGTGTAGGTGCGGCTGACTAAGGGATGCTAGCCTGAGGCCTCAACACATCCTGAGTCGTCAGTCAATACGAAGGAGCATAGAGAGGTTGATGTCGTTAATGGATGACTGCGATGGACCGCACTGTACATCTCAGCGGCTAAAGTGGGTGCACGTCTACAACCCACAAGGATTAAATAGGTACCTAGATACCTAGGTCAAGTACATACATACCTACCTGGTAGCTACAGAGTACATGTCCCACATCTAGAGTTTTAATTGGCTATGATACAGGAGGTACCGGTACTGTAGCTAGGCGGCGGCGGCAACAGACAGAGCCGCGTCCAACGTCATTCATGCCAACAACATTCACCGCGACCACCATCCATCATCAATGACCCAGACATTGCCGTCGTCGAGATAGCCGCCGCCTCAGGCCCCCCTTCCCCGGCCAGTCATGCCCTGATTGACCCGCCGACAGCAGCAGCGGCAGCAGCAGCAGCAGCAGCAAAATGGACGACGGTCCAGCGCCCAAGCTGGCGGAGCTGCTGCGGCACCCCGACGACCTCGACAAGATCCCCGCCCTCAAGCTCGAGTTTTCACGCAAAAAGGCGGCCGTCGATGGCCAGCTCCGCCGCGGCCTGCGCGAGCAGCTCGAGACGACGCAGGCCGGCATGACGGGCCTCGGCGACGGCCAGAAGACGGTCCAGGCCATCAAGGACGAGATGATCAACATCGACCGCCTCTGCTCCGAGTCGCAGACCATGATCCACGACTTTGCCAGCATCAACCTCGTCTCCCAGGCCCACCGTAACTTTGGCGCCGTCGAGACCATGCGCCGCAACCTCGAGGCCTTTGACCAGCGCCTCGCCCGCGTCGACGACATGCTGCGCCACGACGACGACGACAAGGAGAACATGCCCAACCTGCTGCCCTGCCACTACGAGCTCACCCAGCTGCGCAACATCCGCGACGACGCCATGGAGCAGATCCAGCGCGCCGACGACGCCGGCCTCGAGGCCACCCTCGAGGACTACTTTGCCCGCCTCGACGACACCATTGACTGGTTCGACGAGCACGTCGGCATCCTCGCCATGAACCTCATCAGCCTCGTCGTAAACGACAACAACGGCCTCGTCGTCCGCTTCGCCGTCGTCATGGAGGCCGAGGAGCGCAGCGACGACCGCGTCCTCGCCCTCCAAGAGGCCCTCAAGGACCACGAGGAGATGGCGGCCCGCTTCCGGGGCATCACCGACGGCGCCAAAAAGGTGCGCGGCTATAAGGACAAGTTCCTCCAGGCCATCCGCATCAGCGCCGAGCAGCAGTTTGAGCAGGCCCGCGACGAGTTCCTCGACGACGCCTCGCGCCTCGACAAGATCATGAAGTGGTACTTCAACGACCTCAACGCCGTCAAGATTGGCATGACGCCCCTCATGCCGCGCCGCTGGAACATTGCCAAGACGTACGCCACCATCTACCACGGCCTCATGCACGACTTTCTGGTGGCCATGGTGGCCGACCCCGAGGGGAGCTCGGCCCACACGCTCGAGATTGCCGGCTTCCCCGACAAGTACTACAAGAAGATGGCCAAGATGGGCCTGCGCGAACAAGACCTTGGCCCCCACGTCATCGACAACCGCGAGGCCGAGCTGGTGCGCGACTTCCGCCAGCTCATCATCAAGTTCCTCGACGAGTGGATCGACCGCATCTTTGAGCAGGAGAAGCGCGAGTTTGCCGAGCGCAACGTCGAAGGCTCCAACCTCGACCAGGACGAGTACGGCTACTTCCGCACCCGCAACCTGGTGGCCCTGTGGCGCATGTTGCGCGAGCAGGTCGACGCCGGCGCCAACTCGCAGCGCGCCGACGTGGTCGAGGGCGTCGTCGACGCCATGTTCGTGCGCCTGCGCGGGCGCCAGCAGGCCTGGCAGCGCATGCTCGAGGACGAGGTCGTGGCCTGCGAGTCGGCGCGCGGCGGCGGCGGCGAGCTCGAGGGCTTCCAGGCGCTGCAGGACTGGCTCGTGGCGACGGCAAACGACCAGATTGCCTGCATCGACGACAACGAGGACGAGGGCCGGCTCGGCTACCTGTCGAGCTTCCGGCAAAAGTTTGAGCCGCTCGTGACGGCCCCCTACCTCGAGGGCGCCGACGAGGAGCTGGCGGCGCTGCGCGACGGCTACGTCGACTTCAGCACCTGGTGCATCACCAAGTTTGCCCACCTCATCTTCGTCGTCGACTTTGGCTCCGTCATGCCCGACTTCTTCACGCCCCGCTGGTACGCAAACACGGCCATGAAGCAGATGGTGGTGACGTTTGACGAGTACGTCGGCGACTACCGCCAGGTGCTGCACCACTCGCTCGTCGACATCTTCATCGAGATCTTTGCCGACGAGCTGCTCGTGCGCTACCTCGGCTCCGTGCGCAACAAGGGCGCGCGCTTCCGCCGCGCCGACCCCTTCCGCGACAAGCTCTTCGACGACGTGTCGACGGCCTTTGACTTCTTCGGCGGCCTGCCCAACCCGGACGTGGCCCAGGCCATCAAGCAGACGTGGCGCGTCACCGAGCCCTTTCTCAACCTCGTCTCGGCGGACCGCGACGCCGTCGCCGACGCCTACGCCGCCTTCAAGTCGGCCTACTGGGACCTGTCCATCGGCTGGGTCGAGGCCGTGCTGCGCGCCCGCGACGACTTTGACCGCAGCATGCTCAACGCCGTCAAGGCCAGGGCCGCCGCCATGGACGTGGTGCGCGGGCCCGAGACCATCATGGGCAAGGTCAAGTGAGAGCCGGAGTTGTGGGGGAGGGATGGCGCATCAGAAGGGGAGGGGGTCATGGCGGTTCAGACTTGTTTGCTCGGGCAGAGGCGGACGGAGACGGCTCCGGGGGCCTCGACGGCTCCGGGCATGGACGACCCGTCGTCGTGTTTGGGGGGGGCATGTACGCGTACTTGTTGCAATACTGTCGGGAATCAGACTCGTGAGGGCCCAGAGTAGAGACGGGCCAGGCAGAGCGCGACGCATGTAACCTCCCCCCCTTTTGCGTCTCCCCTTGCCACGCTCAATGGCCGTCTGCGCGTCTTGACTGCCCACGCCATCTCAGGCCCCCCCCCCAGCGCAGGCCCTCGCCCAGTCCCGCCTCCCCGTGACCGAGACGCTCGCTCGAGAAGCCGAGCAAGCAACAGACCATGGAGCAAGGATCAAGAACAAACAGACTTAAGGCTGCACCGGGAATAATTACGCACACAAACTAGGCAACTTCGCTCATCCGACGCCCTCTGCAGCGGCAACAACAACGCAACACGCATCAACGGGACCCCCTCTTCTCGCCCGCCAGCCAAGACCCTCGCACGCCGTCTGCCCGCCTCCCCTCTTCCCCCCCCCCTCCATTTGTCTCGCCCCTCAGCTGCACATGCGCGCCATCGAGCGCCGGCTGCGCAACACCCGCCAAAGACCGCGTCTGCGCGCCCCCGCCTGCTCCTACGAATGGCTGGCCAGGTGGTTGGCGGCCTGGCGTGCGCGGCACGTAAGCATGTGACGCAAACTTGCCTCGAAAAGGGGGAGGGGACTTACCCTCTCCAGGTTGTAGTCATACTTCTCCAGCGCCGTCACGGCGTCGGCCCGCGAGTAGCCCATGGTGGTCAAGTTCTTGACCATGGGGTCGTCGTGCTCCCCCTGCTCCGTGAGGGCGCGGCCGGGTGGCTGCGGTCGCGGGTCCTTCTTGCCGTCGTTACTGTTGCTCGGGTCGTTGATCCCGGGAGAGACGGCACTCGGCGAGTCGAGGCCGGCAAAGATGGCGTCCCAGTCGTGGCTGTCGGGCGCCTTTTGATGGTTGCTCCCGGACGCAGCCGCGGCGCTGCCTGCCGGGTTCGAGGCCACAAAGTCGAAGCTGCTCTCGTTTCCAAAGGCCGTCGACTCGCTCTTGGTCTGGCTGGCGGGGGGGCTGCTGTCAAAGACCGGATTGAAGTCGTCTCGAGAGATGTTGGCAAAGTCGTCGTCGGCAGACCCCTCCTTGGCATCCTCGAGTCCCTCAAAGTCGTCGTCCAGATCGTCGAGCGCGCTCTTTGCCGCAGAGTGGGACGGCCCGGGCGCGGCAGAACCGAAGATGTCGTCGGCAATGGTGCTCGACTTGGGGTCTGCCGCGCCGGAATTGGTCACTGTCGCGGGCGACGACGGCTGCTCGGCACTGCCACCATGTTAGTGAATGCAAGCCCCGTGCTCATCGCCCGAGAACCGCCTTACCCCTGATATAAAGGCTCGGAAGCAACCCCCTTTTCCTTGCCCGTTGCTAACGAGGCGCCGTCTGCAGCACCCGATGGCGCGTCCATGGACTCGGCCTCTGGCCGCTTTTCGCCGGCCTTGTTCGGGGGCGAGGCCGGCGCAAAGTCATCGTCGAACCCCCCGCGCTCGCTGTCTGAGTCGGAGTCCTCGTCGTGTTCCAGCTCCGTGATGGGTGGAAACTCGGTGTCAAACGCGCTCTGTGCCTTGGAGCCCTCGAGGGCCCCGGCGCCCGGACCCCTGCTCGTGGCGGCAAAGGCGGCAAAGGCATCGTCAAAGTCGGCCTTGGCCTTGGCTTGGTCGCCGTTTCCAAAGGAAGCGGGTGCTCCGGGGATGCCGGGCTCACCTTGATTGGCCGCAGACTCGGGCGCGGCGAGCCCGTGTGCGTCGCCGGGAACGGGGGTGGCGCTGGGCGTCGGGCTCTTTTCGTCGTCGTCGCTCGTCGAGGCTGCTGGTGCTCCTGCGCCGCCAACGTCCGCGGGGAAGGGGTTGGAGGAGCTGGCGACTGAGCCCTCGATGCGAGAGGCCGGCGGCGACACCTGGCGGGACGAGGAGAGCGACTCGGTGTGGTCGGGGAAGGGGAGGAAGCTCGAGTTTATCTGCCTCGACTCTGGCGGTGCCGGCGGCTCCATGGTGCCCTGCCGGCTGAACTGCGGGTTCGACGAGGCCGCGTTGAAAGAGGCGGCGCTGGCAACCGAGTTGCCCGTGTGCTGCTGCTTAAAGGTTGCCGGCGGCGGCGAAGTGGTCGAGCCGGGCGCAAACGACGGGCCAAAGACGTCGTCAAAGGACTTGTCCGGGACACTGCGAGCCGGCGGGGCCGAGAATGCCCCCATGACATCCGTGCTCGCCGTCCGCTTGAAGAAGGGGTTGTTCCCGCTTGCCGTGGACAGGGCTGGGCTGGTGACCTGGGCCTGGGCCGAGGCGGGCGAGCCGCTGTCGAGCTGGCGGGAGGCGTCGTCGCCCGCCTTTGCCAAGCTCTCGGCCTCGGTCTTGAGCCTGTCGCGCTCGCCCTCGGTCGTCGCCAGCTGCTTCTTGTTGATGGCAGCCAGGCCCTTTTGCTGCCGGGCCTCGGACTTGAGCTTCTCGACCTGGGGCTTCATCTGCGCAATCTCGCCACTGACGACGCGAATGCGCTCCCTCAGGGTGGCATTCTCCTGCTGGTCAGCCTGCAGCGCCGCCGCCACCTGCTGGTGCTGCGTCTGGTGGTCTCGGAGCGTTCCCTCGAGCGTCATGCACTCGCCCCGGAGCTTCTGCGTGTCGGCCCGCGACTTTCTCAGCTGTTCTTCGAGGGCCCGGGTATTCTCCGCCTCCTTCTCGTAGAGCGTTCGAAGCTGTGCTAGCCGGTGCTCAAAGTTTTGCTTCTGCGAGTTGGTCTGGTTGAGCTCGTTTTGAGTCGTGGTCCGCTTGGTCTGCACCTCCTGCATCTGCTTGGAAAGAGAGCCGATTTGGTTGGACAGATTAGCCAGCTCCGTCGTCTCTCCCGTAATCTTCTTGCTCGCCTCCGGGTCGTGATCCTCGAGGAGGTCCTCCGAGTGCGCCGCGGGTGCCTGCTTGAACGCGGGCCCCATGGCATCCGTCGACGGCTGCGTCGTCAGGCCCCTGCCAAACGAGGATGACGGGATAAAGGGCTTAAAGGTGGAGCCGGTAGCAACGGGCTTGATGGGCGACGTCGGCGGCAGGGCGCTCGTGCCGCCTCCAAACGGATCGTTGGCGGCGGATCCCCCGGTAGACATTGTCGTCTGGGGCGGTGCTGGGCTTGGCGTCGACGAGTCGAGGCCAAAGAGGTCCTCGAGGGCCGACTTGGGCTGGGGCGGGGGAGGCTGTGTCATGGGAGGGGGATCAAAGGCGGGTGCCGCAGCAGGCGGGCGGGCCTGGCTGCGCATGCTTGGCGGAACCAGGTTCAGCGGCAGCGTGGCGGGCAACGTCGCGGAGCGGCCGCTTCGCATCTGTCTGATGAGGTACATGGCGACGGCGAAGCCGTCTGGCGTCAGAGTCCCTTGGCTGTTGAAGTCCGCCAGGTCCCAGATCTGGGCCAAGGCGTCCTCGGAGAGATTGGACTGGCTGAAGAAGGGAACGGCCTGGTCACCCGTGATGAAGCCCTTGTTGGCCTTGTCCAAGCTGGCGTATAGCTGGTCGAAGCGCTCCTTGTCGGCGGGCGAGACGGCCCAGTCGGTGCCCGAGGTCTGAGGAGCCAGAGGCGGGCGCCCCAGGGGGCTCCCGGTGCGGGGCTGGGCGGAGCCGCTGAGCTGGCGAGGGATGGCAGACATGCCCGTGTTGCTGGGGGACTGGCGGGCAGCGGCTGGGCCCGAGGGGCGCTGCGTGGCGGCTTCATAGAGGCCGGCGGGGAGGACGTTGGGCAGGGCACGGAGGGCACCCGTCTTCATCGAGGTGAGCAGATGCATGGCGAGGACGAACTCTGCGAGGACGAGGGCGCCGCGCTGCTCGGTGTCTGCCAGAGCCCATATCCTACCTAGAGCTTCATTGGGTAGGCCCGACTTGTCGAAGATTTGGCGGGCCTGGTCGCCCGAGAGCATGTTGCCCTGGAGAGACTGTCGCTCGAAGAGGGCCGTGTACTGGGCAACCTTGTCGGGGGTCAGGGGGGGAATGCGGACCGCACCGCCGGTTGCCTGGGCCTGCAGGGCCGGGGCCCCGGCGGGAGGGGGCGAGGCCGCCGGGGCCGCGAAGCTGATGCCATCGAACCGGGGCAAGGGGCCCTGCTGAAAGGCCAACTCTGGTCTGGGTTCGCGGCCGGCCTGGGCGTGGCCGATGAGGCGCAAGACGATGCCGAAGCCGGCGGGGGTCAGGAAGCCGCGGTTCTCCCTATCTGCAATCTGCCATATCTGCGGCAGGTTAGCCGGGGGCTCGTTCGACATGGGGAGGGCGAGGGAGAGGGCCGACGCACCTCTCCGAGGACACGGGAGTCGAGGCGGGTCTTGTCGAAGAAGGAGAGGGCGGCGTCGCCGGTGACGACGCGCAGGTTCTCGGGGTCGGCCTGCTTGAAGAGGTCGCCGTAGACTCGCTTCTCGTCGGGCGACAGGTTGAGGTTGGACGCAGCTGCTAAGGGGGCGACGTCAGCCAGGGGCGTCGTCAGCCAGGGGCTCCCGGGGCGGCGAGACGGGACGGGGGCGCGGCCGAGGCGGATGGCGTGGACGTACCGGAGTCGGCGGCGGCGTCGGCAGACATGATGCCGCAGACCGTGGGCCGGCCAGGACACGACGATTGAGCCGGCCGTGGTCTGGTGAGCGAAGCGGGTTGGCGGGCTGGCTGGGCCGCAAGCGCGAGGCGGTTATAGGTCGGGGGGTGGTGCCGGGGCTAGGCGGGGGAGACGGTTTGGCCTGGGATAGGTAGAATGGGGGGATATTATTGTTTTCGTAGCCGTCCGTCGTGTGTTCAGAGAGGCGCCATGCAACGGTCGACCTTTGGGCCGCAGCGCGGGTATATTTTGATCGGGGGGACGAGGTGAGCGAGCAAGTCGGCGCTGGTGGTGGTCAGTTATGTGCTGAGGTAAGCCGCCTGCAGCCTGGAGCTCGAGCGCCCGAGGTGGCGGGTGTGTGGCTCGACTCGTGGCTGATGCCGGGCTGGAGAGAACACTGTACATACAAATACTCTGTATCCATCGCGGAACCACTATTCGTACTCTGCACAGAGTGGTGGAGGAATGAGTGGCCTGTACGTTGGGGGGCCGACGATGCTGCATACAACAAAGAACAGACGAGGCTCTCTGCTGGGCATCAGCATCTGCTCCTCGCCCTGTGCGAGCAGTGCATCGTCGTAGTACCAGGGCCTGAAGCCATCGTATCGCCCCTACGGCGGCCTGCTTAGCAATCGGAGCTATGCGAGCTCCGCCGGCCACGACGATGATTGGAAATGCCTCCTATAATGCATGACCGACGACTCAGGCCCTCCTCTCCTCTCCTCTCAGCCAAGCAGCTGGATACCCGGATAGCTAGTAGGGCGAATCCAAGTCGGCGTCTCGTCTTTCTTCCCCCCCCCCCCCCCGCCAAGCGCCGCCTCTTCCGCCGACTACAAGCTACCTAACCCCCCTAGGTAGATCTTCCCTTCCCCCCCTCCCCCTCTTTTGCCTCCTCCTCTCGTCCTCCTCGGCCTCGGCGGCAACAAGACTCTCGTCCATGCAAACCCTCGCCCGCGCCGCCTCGCCCGCCCTCGTTGCCCGCGCCGCCGCCTCCGTCGCCCCGCTGCGAATAGCCTCTCTGTCCCGCCATCTGTCCCGTTCGTCGCCCGCCATGGCCCCCCTCACCAAGGACGCCGACTACCTCGTCCTCGGCGGCGGCAGCGGCGGCCTCGCCTCGGCCCGCATGGCCAGCTCCAAGTTTGGCGCAAAGGCCCTCGTCGTCGAGGCCAAGCGCCTCGGCGGAACCTGCGTCAATGTCGGGTGCGTCATCTGCTGCTCTGTCTTGTCGCCCTCGCTGACCCGTCCTCCCCAGCTGCGTCCCCAAAAAGGTCACGTACAACGCCGCCGCCATTGCCGAGACGATCCACGACTCCAAGGCCTACGGCTTCTCCCTCGAGCACACCGCCCCCTTCGACTGGGCCGCCTTCAAGACCAAGCGCGACGCCTACGTCAAGCGCCTCAACGCCATCTACCAGCGCAACCTCGACAACGACAAGGTCGAGCTCCTGCACGGCCGCGGCCGCCTGCTCTCGCCCAACCAGGTCGAGGTGACGCTCGACGACGGCTCCAAGGTGCTGGTCAATGCCAAGAAGATCCTCGTCGCCGTCGGCGGCAGCCCCAAGCCGCCCCCCGCCATCCCCGGCGCCGAGCTCGGCATCAACAGCGACGGCTTCTTCGACATTGACAGCCAGCCCAGGCGCGTCGCCATTGTCGGCGCTGGATACATCGGCGTCGAGTTCGCCGGCATGTTCAACGCCCTCGGCACCGAGACGCACCTCTTTATCCGCCACGACACCTTTCTGCGCAACTTTGACCCCATGGTCCAGCACACCGTCACCGACGAGTACGAGCGCCTCGGCGTCCGGCTGCACAGGCGCACCAACCCGACGAGCATCGAGCGCGGCGCCAACGGCAAGCTCACCGTCAGCTACAAGGACGACGCCGGCACCGAGAGCTCCGTCGCCGACGTCGACCACCTCATCTGGGCCACGGGCCGGGTCCCCGAGACGCGCGGCATCGGCCTCGAGGAGGCGGGCGTCAAGCTCGACGACCGCGGCTGCGTTGTCGTCGACGAGCTGCAAAACACCAGCGTCGCCAACATCTACGCCCTCGGCGACGTGGCCGGCCGCGTCGAGCTGACGCCCGTGGCCATTGCCGCCGGCCGCAAGCTGGCGCACCGCCTCTTCGGCCCCGCCCACTTTTCCGGCGCAAGGCTCGACTACGCAAACGTGCCCTCGGTCGTCTTTGCCCACCCCGAGGTCGGCAGCATCGGCCTGACGGAGCCGCAGGCCGTCGAGCAGTACGGCAACGACAAGGTCAAGGTGTACAAGACGAGCTTCACCGCCATGTACTACGCCATGATGGACCAGGAGCAAAAGGGCCCCACGAGCTACAAGCTCGTCGTCGTCGGGCCCGACGAGAAGGTGGTGGGCCTGCACATTGTGGGCCAGGGCAGCGCCGAGATGCTGCAGGGCTTTGGCGTCGCCATCAAGATGGGCGCCACAAAGGCCGACTTTGACAGCTGCGTCGCCATCCACCCGACGAGCGCCGAGGAGCTGGTGACGCTCAAGTAGACCTTGGGGACCGGGGGGAGGGGGGAGGGGGATATGGATAGAAGAGGCGGAGAGACGAGTTTGAGTCGGCGCCATGTTCTTGTACGTTTGCCGTGTTTACAGAAAAGTGCCTTTTTCCGAGCAAGACCATGTCGCCAAGGCATCCCACGGATGAGGTCAATCACCCTCTGCAATGACCCTCATCATCACCGTGACCATCATCACCACGGTCCCCTCTACCTTTATCCCCCGTCCGAATCACTCCAGCTCTGTCCGCATCGTGTCCGCGTAGCCGACGACTCCGCCCATACCGCGGACCGCCGTCCTCCTCACTTCCTCCTCAAACCCCGAGACAAACCCGTCGTGGTGCCGACTGTAAAGGTCCGTGAGCATGAGCATGACCGGCCCGTGCCGCAGCTCCCGGCCGGCAAAGTGCGGCAGCAGAGCACGCATCATGGTCAAGGCGGGAGAGCTGCGACTGGCCGTCGGCGTGGCCGAGCGTGGCATTGGGCTGATGGCGGATCCCTTGGTCCAACAGATGCAGTAGATACGCGTCGGCCGTGGCGTAGGTCAGGTCTAGGGCCATGTGAGGCTGCAGGCCCTCGTTTCGAGCTGGTCGAGATTGGGCGTCAGGGGTCGGTTTCTCGGGGAAACGACGCCGTCATTGTCCATTGTGAGAGGCCCAGTCCGAGGCACGGGAACCCGAGCAAGCTCAAGCATGATGCGGGACATGTCTCGATATGTCGTCTTCCGTCCGTCGTCGTCTTCACACACGGCATCCCAAGACTCGGAAGGCATGCGTCTGTCTTGCACAAGATCCACCAGGTATCCCGACGACAGCTTGAGGCGACGCGGACGGGTCGCGTAGGCAGAAGGGCAAGGCCGGCCTGGCATCCATAGTCCTGAGCGTCATATATGCCACCCGAGTCGCGAAACAAGAGGCGCCCGATCGAGGGCCGTAGACTAGACGCAGGCACCACCGTCAGCAAGCGTCGTCACCTCGACTTGGGGGCAACTCACACTTGGACCGCCGGGAGAGCCGAGCCCCCAGAAACGGGCTACGGCAGCTTCTCTAGGACGTCGTCCTGGGCGTCGAGGGCCTCCGACAGCGTTATCCCGCCGTTGAGCAGTGGAGGCGACGTGCACGGCGACACCTGAGGCTCAGTGGACGGGACAAGGCCCTGTGTCACGCCTTGGACCAGGGCTTGAGCGGTGCTACAGCACATGCATGCAGCAGAATCTCGGGGTGGAGTGTCGATGCGGGTGTCAGCCAACGGGTGTCACAGCGTTCACCCGGCACATCCAAGATGGCCTCTCCCACCCCGGAGCAGAGCAGAGTGGCAAGGCAAATTTTCACGCCGGCAAGGGGGGCCCGCAGGCGGCCAGGCAACCTGTCAATTTCCCTCTCATCTCACACGGGACGTTCCAACGGTGGCGGTGGCGTTGCTTGGCCAGGCCGTCGACGCCACCTCCGCAGACAAGACGCAGTGGCGGATGGCACAGCATCGTGGGCCACGATGCAAGTCATGGAATCGGGGAATCGGCTGCAGCCACTTGGCCGAGAGGGGCTCGTTGGCTCGACATCAGCCCACACGGCCAGAAAGGCACACGGGAATCCTCTTGTCACATATCGCTGGGGGAGCTTGCGGCGCTTCGAGTCTGGGCCCAGGAGCTGAGCGAGACGACGACGACGAACCGTTCCGACGCTGTGGCTCGATTCGACGAGTTGCCGGGTCGATGCTCCTGTCGACGGTCCCGAGCTTGGGCCGGAGTGACTGAGAGTGGTGGAGGGAGCTGCCCGAGAGCATCGACCGGCTAGGGTCACCCGCCCATCATCGTCATCGGCAGCAACTGAAAGCAGACGACAGAGCATAGTCGATGCGGCCCAAGCAGAGGAGAGCTGACGAGACCCTCAGGACGAGGGGCCTCTGGCGCAGTCGACGATGCCCCCCCCCCCTGGAAATCAGCCGAGACGAGAACAAGGAGGTCAGGGATGCAAACTGGTTACTCCGTAACGGCGCGCAGTCGTACTTGTAATTACGGCTGCGCCGCATAGGTGTACAAGGTGCAGTTGACAGACGCAATACTCGGCACAAAGCGCTCTGCACAAGGCGGTGCCGTCGCATCGTGTGCGAGCAGGGCGGCGGCCATTGGCCAAGGGCGAGACGGACGAGCATCAAGTTTCCTGTCGTGTGCGTAGCATCGTTTGTGCGACTGCTGTGTGTGCACTGCCGTCATGGCTCCTCGGCTACCCCAACGACGACGAGGCGGTTGAAGTCGCCCCTTGTCCAGAGGGGCCCGTTATTCGCCCGCGCAGAAGACGGGCGTTGTGGCCTGGGGCTGGGGCTGCTAATGCGGCAATAGCTCGGAGCGGCTGGACGGCC